>PVIW01002690.1:191126-204123 GCA_004026585.1 Noctilio leporinus | reverse complement strand
GGGACAATAATGAGCAAAACTAACAACAAGCAAAACAGAACCAAGTATATGAATACAAGGAATAGGCCTTCAGTGGTCAAGGGGAATGGGGTTGGGGGGAGGGGGGAGGTAGAGGCAAAGAAGGGGAGCAGTTTAGACAAGAACCTAGTATAAAGGAACCATGGACATGGACAACAGGTGGGAATGACTTTGGGGGGAATGGGTGGGTGGGAAGGGGAATGGAGGGAAGCAAAAAGGGGATGGATGTAATACAACAACAATAAAATTTAAAAAAAATAATAAAGAGATTAATTTAGGTTGCATAGTTATTGCCATTTTATTCTTTATGTTTATGTTTTTGTTTGCTTTCTTATTCTTTAATAAGTCTTATTAATATTTCTTGTAATACTTGTTTGGTAGTAAAGAGCTCCTTTATGATGTTTTAATGGGTTCTAGAAAGCTCTTTATTTGAATTTGAATTTTATTTATTTTTATTTTTTTAAAAGATTTTATTTATTATTTCCAGAGAGAGAGAATAGCAGAGAGGCAGAGAGGGAGAGTAACATTAATGTATGGTTGCCTTTCACCTGCCTCCAGCCACGGACCTGGCTGGAGACCTGGCTTGCAACCTGGTTATGTGCATTGGCTGGGAAATCGAACCAGCGAACTTTGGGTTCGCTGGCTGGCATCTTACTCACTGTGCTACCAGGCAGGGCGACTTTTAATTTTAAATGATAATCTTGCTGGAGATGATATACACAAACTTTCAAGGGCTCCCCACCTACTGAACTATCATAGTTTACTTGTGTTGTTCACAATGCCTCGTAGCCTTATCAAACCAGGCTCAGGATTTCTGGGTCAGTGGGTAAGACACTTCTTACCCACTGCTTCCTCTGCTTCTAACTTTCTGTATTAAGTTGTTAGGTTGCAATAGTGAGGGCCCTGCTTTTGTTTCCTCTCTGGCTTCTAATTTAACTATAACATCTAGGTTGGCTGCCATGGTATTGGACCTAAAGTATTTCATCAAAAGCCCCAAAGCATGCTGAGATCCACTGCTGCTGGCTGGCTACTCATTAGGCTCAGCCACTGAAATAACTTCAGGAAATATACCAGCTGAGATAGGCAGTTCACAGAAAGTCACCAGGTAAGGGCAAATGGGTTGAGCCAGCTTAAAACAGATTCAAATTCAGCTACCACCTGACTTGGGCCCACAAACCTTGTGGTAGGTGGGGGTCTCAGGAAATCATCAGAGTGAAGGCAGTAGAGATCATCAGCTTCAAGTAGATGCAGAATTAGCCTTGTGGAGAACATGCTCACCATAGGACCTGTGGCACCCATTGGACATGTGAGAAGAAGGCCCTTGTTCTAAAGCTGAAACTGCAAAAATCAGCATTTGTGTTGCTTGTCACTAGCAGAACCAATAAGTAGAGATAAGGATTGAATCTTTTTGGGCGCTCTATTCAGATATCAGTGATCTGAGAAATGGTGGGTTATGTATCCTCAAAAGTCATCTTAACACTTAATCTCATGTCAATATTTTTATAGGGAGAAGAAAAGTATAGGTAAGGGGTTTTTAAAAAGGTTAATCAGATAATAATTGCAGTCCATGGATTTTCCTAGTGTTTCTTTATTTGCTGATCAACAGTTCTTTTTTTTTATTTATTTCGGTATTTTCAATGCTATTAGATTTTTAAAAAGATTTTATTACTATTTTTAGAGAGAGAGGAAGGGAGAGAGGCAGAGGGATAGAAACATCAGTATATGGTTGCCTTTCACCTGCCACCAGCTATGGACCTGGCTGGAGACCTGGCTTGCAACCTGGTTATGTGCCCTGGCTGGGGAATCAAACAAGTGACCTTTGGGTTCGGGCAGGCTGGTGCCTTATCCATTGTGCCACCATCCAGGAGATCAACAATTCTTTTACATCTCGCTTTTCCTCCCTGAGGCGCAATGGCTCAGATACCATCTCAATCACTTACAGACCCCTTGGGGCACAAAGTTGAATTGCCTGTTGACCTCCTAGAGTCACATGGGTCGTTCATTCTAATTCCTGAAATAACAGCTTTCCACATACATTAGTTACTTACATCTGTCAACTATAATTGAAGCTAAAATATTTTTTCTTATTTTATTTTTTGCCTTTTTTATTGTTCTTTTACAGTTGTCCCAGTTTTTTGCCTGTTGTTCTCCCCTGCTTTGCCTATACTTCTGCTCCCACAGTCAATCTCCATCCTGTTGTCCATGTTGTCCAGGGTCATTTATACATGTTCCTTGAAGAAGCTGAAATCTGTTAACTCTGAGTTCCTCTATCATTACCACACAACTTCACTTTCCATGTGTGTCTCTGGATCTCCCAAAAATTCCCTAGAATTTCTCAAGAGATTTTAAGAAAAACTACATCAATTGGCCAGTTTGGTTGCTCCTGGCAGAACTATAGCCAGGAGGCTATAGAGCAAGTTCAATAGGTCAGTACCTCTGGGAGTCATGAGGATGGGGGCTAGTGTAGTTTCACAGGCTAATATTTTATGGGGTAGTGCTGGGTTCAGGAAAGATGGCATCTGTGGGTAGTACAGAAGAGAGACTCACTACAGGGACACATGATCTGCCCTATCTCTGCTGAAGTGCAGAATGAGTGCTTGCAAGTGAGATTTTTGTACGTTTCCTTTTCAGAGGACACCTTAGTTTCCAGGAGCTTTTCATTTCACCTCAGAGGATGAAGGATGGAATTCCCATTGATTTTCACAATCAGATGTTATCCACGCCCCTCTTCCTGGCACTGGTCTCTGGGTTAGGGAACTTGGCATGGGTTGAGGACCCTCATTCCTCAAGCAGAGGGTCTTCTGAAGTTGAGCTGTCCCTCCAGATTCTAAACAATAGCACATGGGTGTGGGGCCAGGATGTTTACTTCTCTGTCCCTCCTACCAGGGTTGATGTCACGTTATCCTTAGTTATATGAGTTCTGTTCAGCTATTCTTCAGATAATTAACCAGGTTGGTTTTGCTATAATTTAGTTGTACTTTTCTTTTATCTTTTTAATTAAATTTTATTGTTGTTGTATTACATCATTCCCTTTTTATTCCCCTCTGTTCCCTTTGCCACCCACCCACTCCCCATCAAAGGCAATCCCACTTGTTGTCCATGTCCCTGGTTCTTTCACAGTAGTTCCTTGACTAAACTGCTCCCCTTCTTTGCCTCCTCCTCCCCACTCCCCTCTCTCCTCTGACTACTGAACATATATTCATTGTATTCATGAATCTGGTTCTGTATTGCTTGTTTGTTTGTCCTGTAATGGGTGAGACCATATGGTATTTGTCTTTCTCTGACTGGTTGATTTCACTACACATAATACTTTCCAGTTCCATCCATGTTGTTGCAAAGGGTAAGAGTTCCTTCTTTCTTTCTGCTGTGTAATATTCCATTGTGTAAATGTACCAAAGTTTTTGGATCCAATCATCCACTGATGGGCACTTAGGCTGTTTCCAGCACTTCTCTATTGCAAATAGCACTGCTATGAACACAGGGGTATATACGTTCGTATGAATTGCTGTTTCAGGGTTCTTCAGATATAGTCCTAGTAGTGGAATTGCTGGATCAAAAGGCAGTTCCATCTTTAGATTTTTAAGGAAACTCCATACTGTTTTCCATAGTGGCTGCACCAGCTTGCATTCCCACCAACAGCGCACCAGGGTTCCCTTTTGCCCACATCCTCACCAAACCTTGTTTGTTGGTTTGTTGATGATTGCCATTCTGACAGGAATGAGGTGGTCCTTATTGTGGTTTTAATTTGCATCTCATTGATGGCTAGTGATGTTGAGCATTCTTTCATATGCCTTTCGGCCCTTTATCTATCTTCCTCAGAGAGGTGTCTGTTCAGGTCTTTTGCCCATTTTTTTAATTGGGCTGTCTGTCTCCCTGGTGTTGAGTCGCATTAGTTCTTTATAGATTTTGGAGATCAAGTTTTTATCTGAGGTATCATTGGCAAATATGTTTTCCCATACAGTTGGTTCCCTTTGATTTTTGCTGGTGTTTTCTTTAGCTGAACAGAAACTTATCAATTTGATATAGTCCCATTTAATTGTTCTTTTATTTCCTTTGCCCTTGGAGAGAAGTATCAGTAAACATATTTCTGCATAGGATATCTAAAAGTTTACTGTCTATATTTTTCTCCAGGACCTTTATGGTGCCACTGCTTATGTTTAAATCCTTTATCCATCTTAAGTTTATTCTGGTGTATGGTATGAGTTGGTGGTCTAGTTTTATCTTTGTGCATGTTGCTGTCCAGTTCTCCCAACACCATTTGTTGAAGAGACTGTTTTTACTCCATTAGATGTTCCTTCCCCCTTTGTCAAATATTACTTGACCATAGAGTCCTGGGTTAATTTCTGGGCTCTCTATTCTGTTCCATTGATCTCTATGTCTATTCTTATGCCACTATCAGACTGTTTTGATTACAGTAGAGTTGTAGTATAATGTTCATTATTGCGATTCCTCCTACCTTGTTCTTCTTTCTCAAGATTGTGGTGGCTATTGTGGGTGTTTTTGGCTCCATATAAATTTTTGAAATATTTTTTCTATCTCTATGAAGTATATCATTAGTATTTTAATTGGGATTGCATTGAATCTATAGATTGCTTTGGGTAGTATGGACATTTTAATGATGTTAATTCTTCCCATCCATGAACATTGCTTCCATTTATTTGTATCTTCCTCGATTTCTTTCTTCATTGTTCTGTAGTCTTCTGAGTACAGGTCTTTTACCTCCTTAGTTAAGTTGATTCCTAGGTACTTTATTTTTCTTGTTGCTAGGGTAAATGGAATTTTTTTTTTTTTTTTTTGCTTCTATTTCTGTTGTTTCATTATTGGTATACAAAAATGCTTTTGATTTCTAAATATTGACTTTATACCCAGCTATTTTGATAAATTTGCTTATTAGGTTAAGTAATTTTTTAGTGAAGTCTATTGGGTTTTGTATGTACACTATCATGTCATCTGCAAATAATGACAGTTTGACTTCCTCCTTTTCAATTTGGACACATTTGATTACTTTTTCTTCTCTGTTGGCTATGGATAGAACTTCCAAGACGATGTTGAATAGAAGTGGAGAAAGTGGACAACCTTGTCTTATTCCTGATCTTAGGAGGAAAGCTTTTAGTTTTTGCCCTTTGAGTATGATGTTGGCTTCAGGTTTCTCATATAAGGCCTTTATGATGTTGAGGTATGCTCCCTCTATTCCCTTTTGCTGAGTGTTTTTATCATAAATGTTGCTGTCCTTTATCAAATGCTTTTTCAGCATCTATTGATATGATCATATGGTTTTTGTCTTCCATTTTATTGATGTGGTATACTACATTTATTGATTTGTGAGTGTTGTACTATCCTTTCATCCCTGGAATAAAACCCACTTGATCATGGTGCATGATCTTCTTAATGTATTGCTGGATCCAGTTGGCCAATATTTTGTTGAGAATCTTAGCATCTATGTTCATCAGAGATATTGGCCTATAGTTTTCTTTCTTACTTGTGTCTTGTCCTGGTTTGGGGATTAGAATAATATTGCCCTCCTAGAATAGGTTTAGGAGTCTTCCATCTTCTTGGATTTTTTTGGAATAGGTTGAGAAAGATAGGAGTTAGTTCTTCTCTAAATGTTTGGTAGAATTCACCTGTGTAGCCATTTGATCAGGTGCTTTTGTGCTTTGGGAGATTTTGGATTACTTCTTCAATGTCACTAGTTGTTATTGGTCTATTCAGGCTTTCTGCTTCTTCTGGGTTCAGTTTTGGTCCATTTCACCTAGATTGTCATATTTCATGTCATATAGTTGTTTGTAGTAATTTCTTACAATCCTTTGTACTTCTGAAGTATCAGTTGTGATTTCTCCCCTGTCATTTCTGATTCTGTTTATTTGGGTCCTCTCTCTCTTTTTCTTGGTGAGTCTGGTTAAAGCCTTGTCAGTTTTGTTTATTTTTTCAAAGAACCAGCTCCTGGACTTATCGATTCTTTAAATTGAAGTTTTAGTCTCTTAAGTTATTTAATTCTGCCCTGATCTTGATGATTTCCTTCCTTCTACTTGCTCTGGGCTTTGTTTGTTGTTGCTCCTGTAGTTCTTGCAGCTTTATGGTTAGGTTGTTTGTATAAGCTTCTTCTATAATTTTTATAGGCCTATATTGCTATGAATTTCCCTCTAAGGACTACCTTTGCTGTGTCCCATAGGTTTTGGGCTGTTGTGTATTCATTGTCATTTGTTTCCAGAAACTTTTTGATTTCATCTTTGATCTCATTGTTAACCCCTTCATTGCTTAAAAGCATGTAATTCAGTTCATGAATTAGAGTGTTTTTGGTTTTTTCCCTTGAGATTGGTTTCTAGTTTCAAGCCATTGTGACCTGAGAAGATGTTTGATATGATTTCAATTTTCCTGTATTTGTGGAAGCTTGTCTTGTGACAGACCATGTGGCCTATTTTTGAAAATGTTCTATGCACATTTGAAAGGAATGTGTATTTTTGATTCTTTGGGGTGAAAGTTTTTGTATAGATCAGTTAAGTCCGTTTCTTCTAGAGTGTTATCCAATGCCACAGTGTTCTTCTTTCTCAAGATTGCTGTAGCTATATGTGGTCATTTTTGGCTCCATATAAATTTTTGTAGTATTTTTTCTTTCTTTTCTTTTTATTAATATATTTTATTTATGCCCTGGCTGGTAGCACAGTGGATAAGTCCCCAGCCTGAGAACCCAAAGGTCGCAGGTTCGATTCCCCAGCCAGGGCACATAACAAGGTTGCAGGCCAGGTCTCCAGTCAGGTCTGTGGCTGGAGGCAGGTGAAAAGCAACCATACATTGATGTCTCTCTCCCTCTCTGCCTGTCTCCCTTCCCCTCTTTCTAAAAATAATGAAATAAAAAAAAAAAAAAAAAATATATATATATTTTATTTATTTAGCTATTACAGTTGTCCCACTTTTCCCACTCTACCCCCGTCCACCCAGTACTCCATTCCCTCCAGCAATGCACCCCTTAGATCATATCCATGAGTCATGCATTTAAGTTCTTTTGCTTCTCTATTTCCTTTGTTTTTCTTAATACCCTCCTGACTATTCTGTAACCCCCAATGTGTACTTTTTCCTTTAGCATCCAGAAAATTCACCATTAGTTACTGCCTTCTGTTAGCTTCTCAGATCATATTAATACAACGTTTTCATTATTCCAAACTGCCTACATTAATTTTTTTGTTTAAAGAATTACTCTTTTAAGTAATATGAATTGCAATATTACCAAACACATGCAGAAATACATTTACACCCATACATATTTTTACACATATTTAAAGTACATATGGGATTTTGAAGAGTTAATACAAAAAATTTAAAATATGCCAATAGCTTACATAATTATTACACGTTAAATGATAGTATTTTAGGTAGATTGTAGCAAAATTAAGCAGATTTTTTCTTCTTTAATACTTATTTTACTCTGGAATGCTATTTTTGGGAAACATATCACAGAAATGGTGTATTGCAGAACTAACTTTTGTGAAAGTTGTCCTAAGACAGTGCCAAACCCATAATAAAAAATGAATTTGGATTTTGAGTCAGATCCTCCCCTCTCCAATAATGCAACTCAATTTTATTTTAAGCTATTGGAACTACAACTTTTCTTTTTGGAGTATTCCATCTTTACAATAAATAAATTTATTTATTTATTTACCTATTTAGGCTGTGTACAGGTCTTACTTCTTTCAATACCCTCTGTTTTTCCTCTACATGTGTTTTACAAGTTGAAGCCTTCAGAAATAATGGCACTTACAGTGCTCAGCCAGTCCCCAGAGTAGAAATTATTATGTCTACTAAGTTGAGGTAAAAAATAAAAAGCCCTAGGATTAAATACTTCTGTAGAATAGTATTCTAGCTATTTTTTGAACTTGTGGTTGACATCCTATGTTGTCCTAAACTAACTCTTGAGCTATTTAAGAGTCTGTTGAGGTAGAGATTAGGTATGTTCACATTTCAGTAATAAAGTTTACTATAGCATTAATTCCTTTTCCCAAGCATCCCCAGTTTGAGGGCCTTCATAACTGGAAATGTATATTTCCATGATCTATTTGAAAGGAATCTCATCTAATTTACATGCTAATATGAGAATATCTATTGTCTATGTACACAAATCCTATAGTTTAGTAGTTTGCAACTTTCATCCAAATTGGTCTTCATTTTCAACATCTTTTCTAACCTAAAGATTGACTGATTTCACAACACACCCATGACCAGTTAGTCGTTACTTAAAACATAAATTGCTAACAAAATCTATAAATTACACACCCACAAATAAGCACATATTTTATAATAAATAAGAAAGATAGCATGTCTTCTATGTAACATACATCTACATGTTCTTACTTTTTTCTCCTTCCTTAACTGCATTCAATTTCTCTGAGTTATTGCAAGTAACCTGATTTTCCCATATTGTGAAATGATGCCAGTCTAAGAAATCTTAACCTGCAGTAATGCAGATACAATTAATATACAAAATTGTACCTTATTTAGTAAAAGTCTATTTATAAGAAGACCACTTTAAAGCATTCATAAGTTGAAGTTGGTTCTTATCCATTCAGCAGCTCTATGTCTTTCAATTGGTGCATTTAATCCATTTACCTTTGTATCTCTGTTCCTGTCTCTCCTGTTTCTTCATCTTCTTAAAGCAGACCCTTTAGTATCTCTCGTAAAGCTGGTTTGGTGGAGATGTATTCTTTTAGACTTCTTTTGTCTGGGAAGCTCCTTATTTCACCTTCCATTTGGAATGACAGCCTTGCTGGGTAGAGTATTCTTGGTTGCAGGCCTTTGTTTTTCATTGCTTGACATATTTTTTGCCATTCCCTTCTGGGTTGTTGTGTTTCTGTTGAGAAATCAGCTGATAACCTTTTGGGAGCCCTCTTGTATGTTATTAGCTGTTTCTCTCTTGCTGCTTTTAGAATTCTGTCCTTGTCTTTGAATTTTGCCATTTTCATTATGATGTGTCTTGGAGTGGGCCTGTTTGGGTTAATCTTGCTTGGGAACCTCTGTGCTTCCTGAGTTTGCATCATATATTCTCTCCTCAAGTTAGGGAAGTTCTCTGTCATTACTTTTTCAAAGAGGTTTTCAATCTCTTGCTTCTCCTCTTCTCCTTCTGGTATCTCTATGATACAGATGTTATTATGTTTCCTGTTGGGTTGCAGTTCTCTTAGAACCCCTTTATTTATTTTTTTCATATTGTTGCACTGCCGGGGAATTTTTTTCTACATTGACCTCCAGCTCACTGATCCAATCCTCTGCTTTCTCTAGCCTGCTGTTGATTCCTTCTACTGTGTTCTTCAATTCAGAAATGGTATTCTTCATTTCCCCCTGGCTCTTATTGATGGTTTCTATGTCCTTTTTTAATGCTGGTGTAGTTCTCAGTAAGTTCCTTGTAGCTTCCCTGGAGTTCTTTGTAGTTCCCCTGGAGTTGTTTGTAGTTTTCTTTGAACTCACTGAACTCATTGAGCTTCTCTATCATCATTATTTTGATTTCCATATCTGATAGTTTGCTTGCCTCTGTTTCATTTAGTGATCTTTCTGGGGATTTCTCCTTTCCTTTTGGTGATGGACTGTTTCTTTTTCTCCCCATTTTTAGGTTTTATTGTAATTCAATCAAACTGTGATCTGCTGCCAGGCTAAGGAAATGCTAGTCTGGAAGAATTGATTTAGTTGTAATCCTATTGGTCAGTGATCCACCACCAGGCTCAATACAGCTTGGGTTGACAGACTGAATCAGTTTAAATCAATGAATCAGGTACCAAACTCAGGCCCTGTTGGGCTAGACAGAGAGGTTCAATTGTAATCCAATGGGTCAGCCACCAGCTCAGGTATAGCCTGGTGGGACAGATTCAGATGTAAGTCAATGAATCTGTGATCAGCCACCAGGCTCAGACACCACTGGGCTAGGCAGCAAGATCCAATTGTAATTCAATGAATCTGTGATTAGCCACCACGCTTAGGTGGCATTTGGCTGGATTAGAAGATTCTATAAATCTGTAATTAGCTGCCAGGCCCAGGCTCTGCTGAGTGAGAAGGACTGACTCAGTTGCAAGGCATTGAATCCAGGTTCAGCCACCAGAGTTGCATGCCACTGTGGGGGGCTGACTGACCCAGCTGTAAGTCAGAGAGCTTGTAGTCAGCTGCCCCGCCCAGGCGCTGCTGGGCAAGAGATACCTACCTCTTCAGTTGCCAACTAATGTATCTATGCTCATACAGGGCAGGACAGGAGAGGTTTATTTAGATGTAAGTCAAAGAATTGTGATTGGGGGCCAAGGTCAGGCACCGTGGGGTGAGGCAGATTGCTTCCAGTGGGCGGGGCTATGAGGATCCCTCAAGTGGAAGCTGCTTGGTGCAGTGCAGTCTGCCTGAGGTGTGGGTGATGAGTCAGCACCAGGATCCCCACAGCCACTTCCCCACTTCTCCCCTCCAAGCCACCACCGCAAACTCTTCCTAACTGTCTCCAGTCCACTCTGCTCTCCCTCAGCTACCAGAGTAGGTGGGTGCCAATGTATTTTCGTTGTGGTCATCCTAGTAGTTTGCTGTCTCTCATGCTCTCCTAGTCTAGTAAAGTCCACCGCTTTCTGCCCTTCTCAACTGTATGCTGCTGTACTCTCCATCATGTTACTGTAGGCTAGGAAACCCAGCTGGGGAAACAGAACCAAGCCTTCTCAGGTGGAGTCCCTGGCTCCATTCCTTCAGTTGCTGCCTCCAGTGGGGACCTAGCCAACCCTCTTGAGTCTCTGCGATTCCTACCACTATTCTTATGATGAAGGGTCCTCTTCTGTTCTGCCTGTGGTTATAGGACTTCATTCCAGCTGGTGTTCTGTTGGTAATTCCAGCTGACTTTTTCTCCAAAAAAGTAATTCCAGCTGACCTGGGAGGAGATTGGTGTAGCTCCACTTACTACTCTGCCATCTGGCCGGAACTCCCTTTGACTGTCCTTATTAATTGTATTACTTGTATTGGGTGCTTTTATTTACTTGAGTAAATCAACTGTCAACTGACAATAAAAACTTGATTCCACTATGTTTACACAGGTTTTCTCCTATACTTACTGCTATTTTTTGGTTTGATTTTGATGCCATATTGTTTGATGCATAATAATTTATATCATCAGGCATATAAAAGTTAGTCATTTGTAAATCTTATTTTCTACCTTTTTAAATAATTTTGACTTTATTCAAGCTTATCAAATATGATAATCAAGAATTTAGGCTACTGTCTTCATCATCTTTTCCTGCTCCTCTTACTTTCTTTTCCTAATGATGATCATAATCATCATTATCTTTCATTTTTCTCCCTTTTTCTTCATTTATCACTTGCCTGGAATACATTTCTTTTCTTTTCTTACCTTTTTAATGATGCATTCATGTTTCTCTTATATGTATATATGTTTTTTATAAAAGAAGGAGTAGGAGTTAATTTTTTAAACCAAACTGAGACAGTTTATTTAATTGCTGTTTGTCCCAACTAAACTATTTTGATATGACCTAACTCAATCACCCTATTTTACTTTACACTGATACTGCATCTTTGATTTTGATTAATATTTATCTGATTTTAGTGTGATTACACAGGTGTGCATGTGTGTACCACCATAAATATTGGGTCAGCCAAAAAGTCCCAGTGTTTTTTTCCATAAAATAAGACACATTTTTTTCATTTTCACCAATAACTTTATTGATTTGAATATTTTGAGTATGTCAACTATCTCCCACATGATATAACATTGCTTATTCTCATTTAATGTCTCAATTTGATTGCTATCAACTTCAATTGGTATACCTAATCATGGAGCATCATCCAGTGAGAAATCTCCAGCACAAAATTACAAAAGCCATTTTGACATGTTCAGTCAGTCACAGCCCCTTCTCCATACACAACACAAGTCATTTTTTTGTGTTTCAGTTACATTTTTACCTTTCTTGAAATAAAGAAGCATAATAGAATAATATGCCCACATGTTGTATATTTTCTCCCATCATCAATATTAAAATGACTACACAAAAATTTACCAATTTTGATGTTTTTTTAAATTTTATTGTTGTTGTATTACATCCATCCCGTTTTTGCTCCCCTCTGTCCCCCTCCCCACCCACCCATTCCCCATAAAGTCAATCCCACCTGTTGTCCATGTCCATGGTTCCTTTATACTAGGTTCTTGTCTAAACTGCTCCCCTTCTTTGCCTCTGCTTCACCCCTCCCCCCAACCCCCTTCTCCCTTACCACTGAAGGCCTATTCACTGTATACATATATTTGGTTCTGTTTTGCTTGTTGTTAGTTTTGTTCATTATTGCCCTGTAGTGGGTGAGATCAAATGGTATTTGCCCTTCACTGACGGGCTTATTTCACTAAGCATAATACTCTCTAGTTCCATCCATGTTGTTGTAAAGGGTACGAGTTCCTTCTTTCTTTCTGCTATATAGAATTCCATTGTGTAAATGTACCAAAGTTTTTTGATTCAATCATCTACTGATGGGCACTTAGGCTGTTTCCAGCACTTGGCTATTGTAAATAGTGCTGCTATGAACATAGGTGTGCATAGGTTCTTATGAATTGGTGTTTCAGGATTCTTTGGGTATAGTCCAAGTAGTGGAATTGCTGGATCAAAAGGCAGTTCCAGTTTTAGTTTTTTAAGGAAACCCCATACTGTTTTCCACAGTGGCTGCCCCAGCCTGCATTCCCACCAACAGTGTATGAGGGTTCCCTTTGCCCCGCATCCTGGCCAACACTTGTTGTTTGTTGATTTGCTGATGATTGCCATTCTGACAGGTGTGAGGTGATATCTTAATGCAGTTTTAACTTGCATCTCTCTGATGACTAGCGATGTTGAGCATTCTTTCATATGCCTCTGGGCCCTTTGTATATCTTCCTCAGTGAGTTGTCTGTTCAGGTCCTTTGCCCATTTTTTAATTGGGCTGTCTGTCTCCCTGGTGTTGAGTCGCATTAGTTCTTTGTATATTTTGGAGATCAGACCCTTGT
>PVIW01002690.1:57032-191026 GCA_004026585.1 Noctilio leporinus | reverse complement strand
GTGAACAGAAACTTTTCAATTTGATGTAGTCCCATTTGTTGATTCGTTCTTTGATTTCCTTTGCCCTTGGTGAAGTATCAGTAAACATATTTTTGCGTAGGATATCCGAAAGTTTACTGTCTATATTTTTGTCCAGGACCTTTATGGTGGCCCTGCTTATGTTTAAATCCTTTATCCATCTTGAGTTTATTCTGGTGTATGGTGTAAGTTGGTGGTCTAGTTTTATCTTTGTGCATGTTGTTGTCCAGTTCTCCCAACACCATTTGTTGAAGAGACTGTTTTTACTCCATTGGATGTTCCTTCCCCCTTTGTCAAATATGAGTTGACCATAGAGTCCTGGGTTAATTTCCGGGCTCTCTATTCTGTTCCATTGATCTCTATGTCTATTCTTATGCCAGTACCATGCTGTTTTGATGACAGTAGCCTTGTAGTATTGTTTGAAGTCCGGGATTGTGATTCCTCCTACCTTGTTCTTCTTTCTCAAGATTGTGGTGGCTATTCGTGGGCGTTTTTGGCTCCATATAAATTTTTGAAGTCTTTTTTCTATTTCTGTGAAGTCTGTCATTGGTATTTTAATTGGGATTGCATTGAATCTGTAGATTGCTTTGGGTAGTATGGACATTTTAACGATGTTAATTCTTCCCATCCATGAACATGGTATATGCTTCCATTTATTTGTATCTTCCTCAATTTCTTTCTTCATTGTTCTGTAGTTTTCTGAATACAGATCTTTTACCTCCTTAGTTAAGGTGATTCCTAGGTACTTTATTTTTCTTGTTGCTATGGTAAATGGGATTTGTTTTTTTGCTTCTATTTCTGTTGTTTCATTATTGGTATACAAAAATGCTTTGATTTCTAAATATTGACTTTATACCCAGCTATTTTGCTAAATTTGTTCATTAGGTTGAGTAAGTTTTTGGTGGACCCTATTGGGTTTTGTATGTACACTATCATATCATCTGCAAATAATGACAGTTTGACTTCCTCTTTCCAATTTGGATACCTTTCTTTTTTCTTCTCAGATGGCTATAGCTAGAACTTCCAAGGCAATGTTGAATAGAAGTAGAGAAAGTGGACAGCCTTGTCTCGTTCCTGATCTTAGGGGGAAAGCTTTCAGTTTTTGTCCATTAAGTATGATGTTGGCTTCTGGTTTCCCATAGATGGTCTTTATGATGTTGAGGTATGCTCCCTCTATTCCCATTTTGCTGAGGGATTTTATCATAAATGGTTACTGCACTTTACCAAATGCTTTTTCAGCATCTATTGATATGATCGTATGGTTTTTATCTTTCAATTTGTTGATGGGGTGTATTACATTGATTGATTTACAAATGTTGTACCATCCTTTCATCCCTGGGATGAAACTCACTTGATCATGGTGTATGATCTATGTAATATACTGCTGAATCTGATTGACCAATATTTTGTTGAGAATTTTAGCATCCATGTTCATCAGAGATATTGGCCTGTAGCTTTCTTTCTTAGTTGTGTCTTGCCATGGTTTTGGGATTAGAATAATATTGGTCTCATAGAAAGAGTTTGGGAGTCTTCCCTCTTCCTCAATTTTTTGGTATAGGTTGGGAAGGAAAGGAGTTAGTTCTTCTTTAAAGGTTTGGTAAAATTCACCTGTGTATCCATCCAGTCCAGGGCTTTTGTGCTTTGAGAGATTTTACATTACTTCTTTAATTTCATTAGTTGTTATTGACCTATTCAGGCTTTCTGCTTCTTCTGGGTTCAGTTTTTGTAGATTATACCTTTCCAGAAATGTGTCCATTTCATCCAGGTTGTCATATTTTTTGTCATAGAGTTGTTTGTAGTAATTTCTTACAATCTTTTGTATTCCTGAGGTAACAGTTGTGATTTCTCCTTTGTCACTTCTGATTCTGTTTATGTGGGTCCTCTCTCTCTTTTTCTTGATGAGTCTGGATAAGGGCTTGTCAATTTTGTTTAGTTTTTCAAAGAACAAGCTCCTGGACCTGTTGATTCTTCAAATTGTAGTTTGAATCTCTGAGTTATTTAGTTCTGCTCTGATCTTGATGATTTCCTTCCCTCTATTTCCTCTGGGCTTTGTTTGTTGTTGCTCCTTTAGTTCTTGCAGCTTTATGGTTAGGTTATTTTTATAAACTTCTTGTAACCTTTTTAGGAAGGCTTGTATTGCTGTAAATTTCCCTCTGAGAACTGCCTTTGCTGTATCTCACAGGTTTTTGGCTGTTGTGTGTTGATTGCCATTTGTTTCCAGGAACTTATTGATTTCATCTTTGATCTCATTGTTAACGCATTCATTGCTTAAAAGCATGTTATTCAGTCTCCATGAGTTGGAGAATCTTTGGGTTTTTCCCTTGAGGTTGGGTTCTAGTTTCAAGCCCTTGTGATCTGAGAAGATGCTTTGTATAATTTAGATTTTCCTGTATTTGTGGAGGCTTGTCTTGTGACATACTATGTGGTCAATCTTAGAGAACAATCCATGTGCATTTGAAAAGAATGTGTATTTTGCTTCTTTGGGGTAAAAGACTCTACATCAGTTAGGTCCATTTCCTCTAGAGTGTTGTTCAATGCCACAACATCTTTGGGGATTTTTTTGTTTGGAAGATCCCTCCATTGTTGATAGTGGGGTATAGAAATCCCCTACTATTAGTGTGTTGCTGTGTATATCTTTTCTTAAAGTCTTCCAATATTTTTCTTATATATTTTGGAACTCCTATGTTGGGTGTGTATATGTTTACCAGAATTATTTCTTCTTGATGGATTGTTTCCTTAAGTATTATGAAATGTCCCTCTTTGTCCCGTTTCATGGCCTTCATTGTAAAATCTATTTTGTCTGAAATCAGTATTGCTACTCCAGCTTTTTTTTCATGTCCATTTGCTTGATATATAGTTTTCCATCCCTTCGCTCTCAATCTGTGTCAATCTTTTGTTCTGAGGTGGGTCTTTTGAAGACAGCATATATGTGGGTCATGTTGTCTTATCCATTTGGCTACCCTTTGTCTTTTAATTGGTGCATTTAATCCATTTACATTGAAGGTTATTATTGATTAGTACTTATTCATTGCCATTTTCTCCCTTTTTATCTGTATTCCTCTTTGGCTTTCTCTGTTTCTTCATTTTATTTATTTATTTATTTTAAAAGCAGCTCCTTTAGCATTTCTTGCAATGCTGGTTTGGTAGAGGTGTATTCTTTTAGTTTTTTTTTTTGGTCTGGGAAGCTCCTTATTTCTCCTTCTATCTTGAATGATAGCCTTGCTGGGTAGAATATTCTTGTTTGCAGGCCTTTGTTTACCATGACTTGAAATACTTTTTGCCATTCCCTTCTGGCTTGAATTGTTTCTGTTGAATAATCATTTGATAGCCTTATTGGAGCCCCTTTATATGTTATTTGTCGTTTCTCTTGATGCTTTTAGGATTCTCTCTTTGTCTTTGAAATTAGCCATTTTAATAATAATGTGCCTTGGTGTTGGTCTGTTTGGGTTGATCTTCATCGGGACCCTCTGTGCTTTCTGAACTTGAGTAATATTTTTACTCATCATGTTAGGGAAATTTTCTATCATGACCTTTTTGAACAGGTTTTCCATTCCTTATTTCTCTTCTCCTTCTGGTACCTCCTATGATACAGATGTTGTTACATTTCATGTTGTCCTGCAGCTCTCTTAAACCCTCTTCAACCTTGTTCAGCCTTTTTTTATTCTCTTGTACTTTCTTGGAGTATTTGTCTACGTTATCCTCCAACTTGCTGATCTGGTTCTCTGCTTCCTCTAGCCTACTGTTGATTCCTTCTACTGTATTCTTCAATTCAGAAATTATATTCTTCATTTCCTCCTGGCACTTATTGATAGTTTCTGTGTCCTTTTTGATGCTGTTTTAGCTCTCAGTAAGTTCCTTGTAACTTCCCTGGAGTTGTTTATAGTTTTCTTTGAGCTGACTAAGCTCATTGAGCTTCTCTATTATCATTCTTTTGAATTCCTTATCTGATATTTCATATGCCTCTGTTTCATTTGGTGGTCCTTCTGGGGATTCTTCCTTTCCTTTTGGTGATGGACTGATTCTTTTTTTCACCATTTGGGTGTCTGTTGTTCCTTGTTTTTTATTTATTTATTTTTTTCCCTGGATTAATCTGCTTTGCTTCCTTGCCTTAGTTGGCACCCTTCTGTGTTAGGAGATTTATGGAGTTCAATGTTGCAGTCTCCCAGATTTTCTCCACTTGTTGTTCTTAGTGTGGCCTCTATTTGGGCTGTCTGGTGATATTCTGGACCTGTGGGCTGCTCTCCTGCAGATCTCCACTGCCTCTGGGCTGTGCTCCCCTGAGTCCAGATGCTGACCACTCCAATTCTTAGGGACCTGAAGATGTCTCGCGCTCCCTATCCTGTCCTCCAGCTGCTCTGGTACTGGAGAACACCATCAGCACTGCACTCTACTCTGTCGCCATCTTTGGTCCTCTTTTTAGTATTTTTTTTTATGGGAGAAATTTTACTTTGAAAGTCAGAAAGGTAAATGGAATGAGCTATAGAAGAAATGGGCTTAGAAAACCAGTTATAGAGTCCTTGGAGCTTAGGAGAGAGAAAATAAATACAATATACCTATGGAAAAGAACAGGGGGAGGGGAAAGCATAAGCATCTCCCATATGGAGAGCAGCTGGGTCATCTGTTCTAAGGGCTTTGAAGGATGGGGATTTTAGGGGAAGACCCAGTGGAGGATCTCAATATAATATTCATCAATTTTCCAGATACATCTTTTAAGGGCTATGATTTCTACTGACTGGCTGTCACCAGAGCAGAGGGTCATTTGTCAATGCCCATGTCTGTCAACAGGTGAGTGGATAAAACAACTTTGGTATATTTACACAATGGAATACTATTTGGCCATAAATGCAAAGAAAATTTTATGCTTTACAACAGCATGGTTGGACCTGGAGAACATTATGCTAAATGAAACAAGCCAGTCTGAGGAAAATTAATATGATATGACCTCACTCATGTATGGAATCCAATGAACAAACTGAACTAACAAGCCCAATAGAGATTGACTCATAGATAAAGAGCAGGAGAGGAAGCTGACAGTTCCGGGATGTATGTGGGCCTTGAGGGTGGAGGGATTGAGCTAAAAAAAAAGATAAATTATCACCTTAAATGTAAATGGTTTATATGATCCATTATAAAGGCTAAGGTAGCTGAAACAATAAGAAAACAAAACCCATATATATGCTGTATGCAAGAAACCTACCTCAGGAAAAAAAATACATACAAGCTGAAAGTAAAGGAATAAAAAGAAGATTTTTTTATAAATGTAAATGTGAATAAAAGCTAGGGTAGCAATATTTATATGTGACAAAGTAGACTTTAAAACAAAGGCTATAGCAAGAGATGAAGATACTACATAATAATAAAAGAATCAATCCAACAAGAGGATATAAACCTTATAAGCATTTATATATCCAAGACAGGAACACCTAAATATATAGAGCAAATATTGATGAACATAAAGGGAGATATCAACAGCAATACAGTTACAGTAAATTTTAACACCCGATTGCCATCAATGGATTGGTCTTTCAGACAGAAAATGAATAAGGCATCAATGGCATTTGATGACAGAATAGACCAAATGTATTTAATTGATATTTTTAGAGCATTTTACCCTAGAGCATCAGGATACATGTTCTTTTTAAGTGCACATGAAACATTTTCTGGATAGACCACATGTTAAATCACAACATGTTAGATCACAGGTCTCAGTAAATTTAAGATGCTTGAAATCAAACCAAGAATCTTCTCTGACCACAATGGTATGAACATAGAAATCAATTTCATGAAAGAAACTGGAAAACCCACAAACACATGCAATCTATATAATAAGCTACTAAACAATGAATAGGTTAACAAGTAGATCAAAGAAGAAATCAAGAGACACCAGGAAATAAATGAAAATGAAAATACAAAAACTTCAGATATGAAAAAGACACAGCAAAAACACTCCTAAGAGGAAAACCCTTAGTAATACAGGCCTACCACAAGAAACAAACAAACAAAATATTCTCTACTCAAAACAATCTAACCTTAAACCTGAAGGAACTACAATAAGAACAAACAAAACTGAAAGTGAGTGGGAGGAAGAAAAAATAAAGTTCAGAGCAAAGATAAATAAAATAGAGTCTAAAAAATAAAACAATACAAAAGATCAATGAAAATGATTTTCATAAGAGTTGGTTCTTTCAAAGGATAACAAGATTGATAAACCTTAACCAAACTCTCCCAGAAAAAAATAGTGAAAACCCAAATAAATACAATAAAAATATTAAAGAAGTGACAACAGACAACATAGAAATACAAAGAATTATAAGAAAATATTAGCCCTGCCTGGTAGTGCAGTGGATAAGGTGCCAGCCTGCGGACCCAAAGGTTGCTGGTTCAATTCCTGGCCAAGGCAACATAATTAGATTGCAAGCCAGATCTCCAGCCAGGTTCCCAGATGGAAGCAGGTGAAAGGCAACCATACATTGATGTTTCACTTCCTTTCTTCCTCTCTCCCTTCCCCTCTCTCTAAAAAATAATAAATAAAATCTTTTTTAAAAAGTGGAACTAAGAAAACAATCCCATTTACAAAAATACCTAAAAACAAATTTAACTCAGAAACTTGTGACATTGAAAAAAAAATTGAAGAAGATACAAATAAATGGGAGTATGCATTGTGTTCATGGATAGAAAGAATTAACATTGGTAAAATGGCCATACTATCCAAAGCAATCTATAGATTTAACACAATCTCTATCAAAATATTAATGGCATTTTTTCACAGAACTAGAACCAATAATCCAAAATTTATATGGAATAAAAATGGATCCAAAAACAACTGCTTTGTATTCTTGAGAAAGAATAACAAAGTTGGAGGTATCATGGTATTAGATATCAAAGTATACTACAAGGCTACAATAATTAAACTAGCATGATAACAGCATGAAAACAGACACATTGATCATATGAAACAGAATATAGAGATCACGCCTATATAGTCAATTAATATATGACAAAGAAGGCAAGAATATACAATGGGGTACAGACAGTCTATTCCATGAAGTATTGGGAAAATAAGACAAATGCATGAAAGAAATTAAACTAGACCACTTTCTTACCCTATATACAAAACAAAATAAAAATTTTAAAACATCAAAATGGATTAAAGGCTGAAATGTAAAACTCAAGACCATAAAGGTCCTAGAAGAAAAATAAGCAGTAAACTCAATGACACTTCTCTTAGCAATAATTTTTTTCTTATGTCTCTTTAGGCAAAGATAACAAATGAAAAAATAAACAATAAGACTAAATTCAACTAAAAAGATTTTGCACAGCAAAAGGAGCCATCAATAACACAAAAATACAAACTACTGATTAGGGGAAGATATTTGCCAATGGTGCATCTCATAAGGGGTTAATATCTAAAATTTATAAAACACTCATACAAGTCAAGGCCAAAAAAACCCTCTAAACAAATACAATTAAAAAGATGGGCCACAGATTTAAATAGACATTGCCCCAAAGAATATACACACTTGAGCAAAAATGTGCTCAATGTTAATAGTCATCAGAGAAATGTAAATTAAATCCACAATGAAATATTACCTCACTTCTGTCAGAATGATCATCATTCACTAAATCAACAAACAAGTGATAATGTGGAAGAAAGGGAACCCTCTTGCACAACTGGTGCAGCCATTGTGGAAAACAGTATGAAGGATTCCTCAAAAAATTAAAAGTTCCTTATGGACACTTCAAGATGGTGAGGTAGGCAAAAAATGGCTTGTCTCTTCGCACAACCTCATCAAAATTAAAACTAAAATATAGAACAACCATCTCTTAGAACCATCAGAAATTGAGTTAAGTGGAAGTCTGACAACTACAAGATTAAAGAACTCACATCCATCCAGACTGGTAGGAGGGGTACAGACATGGAACCCACGTGTGGTGTATAACAACTCAGAATAGCTATCTTGGGAGCAAGGAGTCACAGACTAGTAACAAACCCTTCAGCCTAGTATTCCAGTGCCAGGAAGAGAGGTCCTCACAATGTTTGGCTGCAAAAATCAAAGGGGATTGAGTCAGTGGAAGAAACTTCTGGAGCCCAAAGCAGTTCTGTTCAAAGAACCCACACATGGACTTACCTACTCAGACTTATTGCCTCTGAGCGCCAGCGGTTGGGTGGCAGCTTGAAAGGTACCAATAGCATATAGAAAGAAACTGAAGTGTTTGGCATCAAGATGGGCAGAGAACATTGTCTCTTTTCAAAACCCTCCCCCAACAGAACCAGAAAGCTGGTGCAATATCTGAGACTCCATCAACTTGGCTAACACTGTTTGATCTACCCTGGAAATCTCAAGAGACTCCACTCCACCCAATTTATGGCCCACCCAAGCTGCTTTTCCATGTGAATGGCTGGTTTTGGTTCAGGCTTCACAACTTCCTAAATCCTATCAAATAAGCAATAGCTGACCTCAGTGAGCCCCAGGCCTGGCATTAGCAGCACCCAGCTGATGATATTCAGAGCTTGACTGCCTGGAAATCTACAAGCCCAGCACAAGAAGTAGCCATCTCAAATTGCTTTATAGCTCAAGATGGGTTACCCCAGGCAAAGCACAGGTGGGGACTGACCTTGGCCTGCAGCACCCAGGAAACCCCAGGGCCAGCACATGCAGTAGATAGCTTCAAACCATGTCAAAGCACCAACACCCTGCCCCTGCACAGCTGATCTTCCATGGAGGGTGGATGTTGGTGGTCAGTGGTCACAGCCAGTCCTTACAGCTGACAGGCCTGGGTCAACTCCTCCCATTGAGGGAGGCAGCAACAGCAATCAAGTATCAAACTATAAGAGGAAGGTGTACTCAGCCCACACAAAGGGCACACCTCAGATACCCAGCTTGGGCGATAAGGGAGGCTATGCCACTGGACCCTACAGGACTTCTACTATATTAGGCCATACTAATAAGACATGGAGTCAAAACAGCTCTCTTCTTACACAAAAACAAACACAGGAAGGCTGTCAAAACACGGAGATGAGGAAACATGATCCAAATAAAAGAACAGATCAAAACTCCAGAAAAAGAGCTAAATGGAATGGGAATAAGCAATCTGTCAGATGCAGAGTTCAAAACACTGTTTATAAGGATTCTCAAGGGAATTAGTGAGGATTTCAGCAGCATATAAAATATCCAGTCGGAAACAAAGGATACACTAATTGAAATAAAGAACAATTTATAGAGAAACAACAGTAGAGTGGATGAAACCAAGATTCAAAGCAATGATATGAAACATAAGGAAGCAAAGAACACCCAATCAAAACAAGAAGAAAAACAATTCAAAAAAAAAATGAGGGAGGTAAAAGCAGTCTCAGGGATGACTTCAAGTAGTCCCACATAAGCATCACAGAGATGACAGAAGAGAAAGAGCAAGGATTTGGAAATCTATTTGAAAAAATAATGAAAGAAAACTTACCTAATTTGGTGAAGAAAATAAACATGCACGTTCAGGAAGTACAGAGAGTTCCAAACAAGATGAATGCAAAAAGGCCCACTCTAAGACACATCATAATTAAAATGGCAATGGTTAAAGAGAAAGAGAGGATCTAAAAGAAGCAAAAGAAAAAAGTTAGTTACCTACAGGAAAGTTCCTATAAGACTGTCAGTTGATTTCTCACAAGAAACTTTTCAGGCTAGAAGGAATTGGCAAGAAATATTCAGTCATGAAAAGCAGAGACCTACAGCCAAGATCGCTCTGCCAGGCAAAGATATCATTTAGAGTCAAAAGGACAGATAAAGATTTTCCCAGACGAGAAAAAACTAAAGGAATTCATTATCACCAAATCATTATATGAAATGTTAAAGGGACTTATTTAAGAAAAAAAGATAAAAACTATGAACAAATAAAATGGCAAAAATTACAAATCTATCAACAATTGAATCTAAAAAACAAACTAAGTAAATAAAAACAACAGAGACAGAATCAGGGATATACAGAGCATTTTGTTGGTTGTCAGATGGGAGGGGTGTATGAGGAAATGGGTGAAGAGGTGAGGGAATTAAGTACAAATAGATGGTTACAGAATAGCCATAGAAATGTAAAGTACAGTATAGGAAATGGAGCAGCCAAAGAAGTTACATTCATGATCCATGGACATGAACAATGGTATGGGGATTGTCTGAGGGAGTGGGGGTGCTAGGTGGAGGGGTACAAAGGGGCAAAATTCAGGACAACAGTAATAGCATAATCAATAAAATATAATAAAAAAATTAAAATTCTTTATGACCCAGCAAACCCATTTCTAGTTATATAGCCAAAGAAACCCCAAACACTAACTCAAAAGGATATATGCACCTCTATTTTTATTGAAGCCTTATTCACAATATGCAAAACATGAAAGCACCCCAAGTGACCATCAATGAATGAATGGACAAAGAAGTTGTGGTACATTTATACAATGAAATATTGCTAGACTATAAAAAGGAATGAATTCTTACCATTTGTGACAGCATGGATGGACCTGGAGGGTATTATGCCAAATGAAATAAGTCAATCATAAAATGATAAAACCATATGACTTCACTTATACGTGGAATCTAAAGAACAAAATAAACTCATTGACACAGAACAGGCTGATGTTTTCCTGAGGGTATGGGATTTAGGGGGGTGAGTAAAAAGGTAAATGTATTAAAAAGTACAAATTGGTAGTTACAAAATAGTCATGGGGATGTAAAGTTATGGGGATATAGGGAGTATAGTTGATAATACTTTAATAGCCCTGACCAGCGTGCCTTGGTTGAGCATTATCCTATAAAGCAAAGGGGTCAACAGTTCAATTTCCAGTCAGTGTACAGGCCCAGATTGTGGACCCTGTCCCCAGCTGCAGTGCATGTGAGGGGCAACCAGTCAATGATTCTCTTGCACATTGATGTTTCTCTCCATCTTTTTCTCCTTGTCTTCTCTCTCTCTAGAAATAAATAAGTGGAATATTAAAAAAAAGAATACTGTTATAACTAAATCTGGTGCTAGGTGAGTGCTTGAAATATCAAGGGGATCACTTTATAAATTATATGATTGTCTAACTACTATGCTATATGCCTGAAACTAATATAAAATGATGTTAATTTTCACTAACTGATAAGCAAAATAAAAATAAATGCTTATACAGTTTTTAGTTTCTAAAAAATATATAAATAAATATGGAATCTTTAAAATCAAAAGCATTATGTACCAATAATCTAGAGTCAATTCATAAGAAAAGCAAATGACCAATAAGTATACTTTTTAAATGCCCAAACTTATTGGTAATCAATGAAGTGAGCATTTAAATAACTAGACATTATTTCTCCCTCATCACACTGAAATAAATGGAAAATCGGAAACTCCAGGCGTCAGTGAGGGTGTGGGCAGCCGGCAAGCACTCTCTCCAAGCAGCCAGGATGGTGCTGCCACTGTGGAGCAACTGGCCCTCTCCAGTGAAGCTGAAGATGTGTGTCCAGCAGCTTCACTCCTGGGAGGTGCCCAGATCCCCACACTCAGTTACAGTGTGGCATGTGTAAAAATGTTTGCACAGTCATCACTTGAAATAACAAAAATTCATATTAAATAGAAACAATCTAAATATTAAGAAAGGAATATTCTTTTTTTAATTTAATTTTATTGTTGTATTATATCCATCCCCATTTTGCGGCCCTCTGTCCTCTTTCCCACCCACCCATTCCCCCACAAAGTCAATCCCACATGTTGTCCATGTCCATGGTTCTTCCATGCTAGGTTCTTGTCTAAACTGCTCCCCCTCTTTGCCTCTTCCTCTCCCCTCTCCCAAACCCCATCCCCCTGCCCACTGAAGGCCTATCCACTGTATTCATATATCTGGTTCTGTTTTGCTTATTGTTTGTTTTGTTCACTATTGTCCTATAATGGGTGAGATCATATGGTATTTGTCCTTCACTGACTGGCTTATTTCACTAAGCATAATACTCTCCAGTTCCATCCATGTTGTTGCAAAGGGTACAAGTTCCTTCTTTCTTTCTGCTATATAGTATTCCATTGTGTAAATGTACCAAAGTTTTTGGATCCAATCATCCAGTGATGGGCACTTAGGCTGTTTCCAGCACTTGTCTATTGTAAATAGCACTGCTATGAACATAGGTGTACATAGGTTCTTATGAATTGGTGTTTCAGGATTCTTTGGGTATAGTCCAAGTAGTGGAATTGCTGAATCAAAAGGCAGTTCCATTTTTAGTTTTTTTAGGAAACTCCATACTGTTTTCCACAGTGGCTGCACCAGCTTGCATTCCCACCAACAGTGCACAAGGGTTCCCTTCTCCCCACATTCTCGTCAACACTTGTTGTTTGTTGATTTGTTGATGATTGTCATTCTGACAGGTGTGAGATGGTATCTTATTGTGATTTTAATTTTCATCTCTCTGATGGCTAGTGATGTTGAGCATTCTTTCATATGCCTCTGGGCCCTTTGTATATCTTCCTCAGTGAGTTGTCTGTTCAGGTCCTTTGCCCATTTTTTAATTGGGCTATCTGTCTCCCTGGTGTTGAGTCACATTAGTTCTTTATAAATTTTGGAAATCAAACCCTTGTCTGAGGGATCATTGGCAATTATGTTCTCCCATACAGTTGGTTCCCTTTGAATTTTGATGATGTTTTCTTTAGCTGAACAACTTTTTTTTTTTTTTTTTGATTCTTCAGAGAGGACAAGAGAGAGAGGGACAGAAGACCTGTGTCTGCTACATATTATGCAGATAGAAAAAGGAGAAGTGATGATGTGTAGGAGACAGATGCTTGGAAGGAAGGCAATTCTGAGCACACAGGAGAAACTGGCTCTCTAGGGGAGAGGTGTGGCTGTACGAATGTTTAGAGGTGTCCTGTTGCCCTGCAGTTTGTCATGATGAAAGGGAGCAGGATGCGGTTCTTGGTGCAGATGGATGGGATAGAATAGGAGGAAAATGTCACTGGGCCAAGGAAAGGAGACCATGGGAATGGAAGAGCAGAAAGTGGGGTGAATATTTCAGATGTCACTCTATCCAGGTGGAGAGGAAGGTCACCAGACCCCAAGTATGGAACATGGCTGACAACCCCAAAGATACCAAGATGAAATGAATAGGGTGGTGCAATGCAGAAGAGGCAAGGATTTTGCCATCAGAGAAGTTCTGTCTCAGAAGGGACAATGCATGGAGATCAAGTAGTTGATAGAGCATGAAAAGAAAGTTTCTGCATGACATGCTTCAGGAAAGGTGAGGACTGCAGAAGAATCGGTTTTTCATTAGGGTCAAAGGTGGCAGTCTTCCTGAAGTGGTTTAGGATTTAGAGGAATGTGATGAATAAAGCACGGTATTCTACAGGATGCAGGGGACGTTTGGGGAAGAAGGAAAGGCTAAATTGGATCCAGAAATGTGCAGAGCAGTACAAGTTTACAATGTTGCATTTTACAGATACAAGCATCTGTCTTTGTTAATATTTTAGCAGAACAAGAGAACTAGGTCAACCTTAGATAAAGCAGGAATTAAAGTCTCAAATTACAGAAAACAGATGTCAGTTTTAGCATCTGTGTAGCCCTGGTAAGCTGAAAAGATTTAAAACAAATAGAACACATGATGCCCCTTTCTTATTGTGGTGCACATGACATCAAGGGAGAAGAAGAAGAAGAAAGGCAAAGCCTCCTTAGACTTAAAAGCATGCTGTGCAGTTAAAGTGATGAAGTGATGATTTAAAATGCAAACTCAGGATCAACACCAATGGGATGACATATACCTTTATTCTCTGCAAAAAAGACCTACCTCTGAGGTTTTTATTCACACCAAATGGATGCCATTCTCTCCAAGTAGCCTCTGGCTACTGAAGTGGCCATGGCACACCACCACACTAACTGCTTGCGCAGGTCTGAAGCCTCAGGGCTCCAGTGGCTGGAATGTGGCTGCTGAAGGCTCTCTGAGGACTCACATCCTGATAATTGTCCCAGGAGGGCAGTACACGTGCATTGGCTGACCCAGTGCTGGCTCCCCACATGGGACATCTCTGAAGGGCTCACCAAACTTCAGAGTTCTTATTTTGGGACCAGTAAGCTCATGAACAAAAACCAAAGAAGCATTGCATTTTCTTCTTCCTGTTTGTGGGAAGTTGTTATATTCTTGGGCTTGGACTTTTTTTTCTCCAAGTAGATATAAAAAGTTTCTTCCATTTCATAGTCAAGATTTTGGTTTGGAAGATCTGGCCCACCCAGGTATTAGACTAGTGTGACTCCATAGGGGAGAAGATAGAGGCAGGAAGAAGATCATCATTGTCATTCCTGGAAGTGGACATCCTGATTGCTAACAAGATTGACTAGAAATGGGGTGTTCTCTAACACTGGAGTCCTGCACCACACCCTTGTGTGATAAAATCTTAGAAGGGGTGACTGAATAGACAAGTACTGAAGTGCAGGATCAGAGCATCTGGGGGTGGGGTCCACCACTCCCTGGAGCATATTTTATCAAGATGGTATAGCCTTGCACTAATTCTTAAGGAGATATATTAACATGGCATTTGTTAAAAATGTATTTAAAAAATGAACTTTAGTGAAGGGTTTTAAACTCTCCTATGAATCACTAGCATCACCTGGATTGTTTGCTGGAACACAAGCCCTACCTTGAATCTCTGATTTAATAAGTCCAGGATAGAACTGAAATCTGCATTTCTAACAGCTTTCTAGGTGACTGGATAAAAGAGAGACAGTGAGATATAAGAAACAGAGTTCTAGGATATATCTTTCATTATGTGTCTTCTTGCTCAGCAGCCAACTAGGGCATCTCTCTCTACCTTATCTCTCAGCTCCCACCCTTAAGGTTGGAAGTTGGCTCTGGCTATCCCTTGATGGTGTCTGTTACTCTCTGGACTTGTGTGCCCAGGTCCCAAATGGAGTTTCTAACTCTCCTATGGACCACACTGACCTGTGGAAGGAGCAGGGTAGAAGTGCTGGGTTGTGCAATTTTGTAATCTGCAAAGGTGGCCAGCAGAGGACAAGAGGGAGATTGGGGTTCTGCAGGTGTCTACTCGCCCAGCTGGGAACATGAAGTGGGCTGCACCTTTCCTATGAAAGTTCTTACACAAAGGGTCCACTGACCCACAGGTTGTGCACTGTTTTGAGGTGGAGAGAAGAGAGTGATTGTGTCCACTGCAAG
Source organism: Noctilio leporinus (assembly GCA_004026585.1). Lineage (NCBI taxonomy): Eukaryota > Metazoa > Chordata > Mammalia > Chiroptera > Noctilionidae > Noctilio > Noctilio leporinus. The sequence goes on along the minus strand of PVIW01002690.1, from coordinate 175,853 downwards.
AGGGTTTTTCCCCCCTAATTTGCATCCTAGGTCATGAGAGCAAAGTAGAATCAGCTGAAGAGGCTACTTTTATGGCCTCCCAAAAAAACCCTTAGGGCACATGTGTGAGTCAATGAGGACACAATTTCCTCAAAATGAGGGACACTGGATTGGCTGAGTCAGTTTCAAACTTGCTTTAGAAACTAAAAGAATGTTATGTTTTTCTTCCCTGAGTACATTAGCACCAGTTACCAGTATGTGCACCAAGTAGGTGGCTGAGCTCAGGGCAGGCCTGCTCCAAGCAGTCTCAGCAAGATCCGGGAACTTATTAGAATTACATGCTTTGGGACTCAGACCCAATGCTGCTGAATCAGAAAATGTGGGCTGTGGCCCAGCTGGCTGTGTACAAGGTCTGTCCCGAAAATACTGAGTGAACGTCAATATAATTAAAACAGTTTGCACAGCCAATACTTTCAGGACAGACTTCAGATTATAAACACACACACACATACCGTGATTCTGATGCACAATGGAGTTTGCAAGACATAGCTTACAGCTTCTCACCTCCATCAGGCCTGGACATCTACTGGGATATTACCAAATCTGATTCTGAAACTGAGGTTCGGGGAATAATGTGCTCCTTTTGGCCATGAAAAGTCAGGTCTTGTATGGAAGTGACAGAGAGACATTTCAAGTGTGTTGCTTCTACTTAAATGGAGCCTCTGAGGTCCATACTTCCCTTTCTAGAACAAATGGTAATTATATGTGGCCAAAAGCGGGATTCCTCCATAACGCATAATATGTAGAATCAAACTGGTGCCCTTCCAGAGGCAGATTCTTGCTCCCTGGTAGCTCTGGACTAAAAGTGACTTTTTGTCTTCAATGTTTTTAGTTCTATAAATCTCTTTACCCTCCTCTGTTTAGTCCTCAATCTCCATCTTATCATTTAACGCAATAGCTTACATTTTGAGTTGTCACGGAAACCAACAATCTGATTTGTCAGTCTGCATGGTCCTTTCAGATTCCAGCAATGGCAGCAGATGGTGCCCAGAACTTTCCACAATGTATCTGGACCCTTCTCTGGGACATCCAATCCTTTGAAATGGAGAGAAGACTGGGTATGTAGTAACTGCCCTGATTTCCACCACCAATGAAACAGAGGTAGATTTGCTGATGGCAACCATAAGTGACTGACAAACATGGTGTATTCTTTTTATAGTCCAATGGCCAGATCTTCAAGGCCAGAATTAGAATGAAGCAGTGAGCAAGATTAATTTCCTTGATTGTAATTATAATTCTTGAGTAAGGTTTTAAAGATACACATTTACCATGAATAATAGGGTAGAAATTTACATTGCAAATAAACATCAAATGATAATATTGTTTGGAATTATACAGAAATTCAAAAACAGTTTTAAAACAGATAAATGAGATTCTATCTGTTAAATCAAATGTATGTATGTATGTATTTTTTTTAAAGATTCTATTCATTATTTTTAGAGAGCAGGTTAAGGAAGGAGCAAGAAAGGGAGAGAAATATCAACTATGGTTGCCTTTTACCTGCCTCCAGCTGGGGCTCTGGCTGGAGACCTGGCTTGCAACCTAGATATGTGCCCTGACTGGGAATCGAACCATTGACACCTGGGTTCACAGGTTGGTGCCCAATCCACTCAATCAAATTTAAAACCAGGAAAATATTAGAAACTCTTAGAAAATTTGGTACTATTGAAAAAGAAAGTTAAAATAGGGAGAAAAAATTATCCTCAAACCCGCACTTTAAATTTATGGATCAATGTTACAGGCAAGCCTTTTAAAAATGTTGGCACAGAATTATTAGTCATGCATCTTATTTTTTACTGAGTCACTTGTTTTTGAACAATACTTTGACAAAATTGTTTATCAATGTTAGAAAATAAACGTGGTTATTTCCTTGAGACAGTAATGTGACACTAGTCTGTGAAAAGGTAATTCTATCTTCAGATGCCAATGATGGCTTTCTCACAGGAGTCCATCAAATTAAAATGTATTAATCTGCACTGTGTGGTTGGCTGTCCTCACATCCTCATTTCGTCTGCCTTCTAAACTGGCAGGTTTTTGATTTAGTATCTGGACTCTGAAAGAAAAGCGTATGTGGTTAAGTAATAATTATAGTTGGTAATATGAGCGATCTAAAACGAAAGAATTTGTTACATTTTCAATGAAATTATTTTAATTCATTAAAATCTCCGAAAATTCCAGTCCTGGCCATCTATTCCAAAAGCATGCAGTAGGTGGCACCTCAAAGCTCTTTGGAGGCGAGCAGGCGCCATTTAAGGGGGAGCAGCTGCTTCTGCAGCAGGCATTTGGCAAGCGGGGAAGTCAGAGATAAAAAAGAGAGGAGGAAGGCCGGAGGACTGCCTGGCGGCTTTGACAGGCCGCGCTGGTAGTGCCCGCAGGTACGCGGAGGACAAAGGTGCGCGGGGATTGAGGGTTGGGGGCCGTGGGGCACAAGGGGCGCAGGTGTGTGGGGGGCGCGAGGGGCGCGGGGAGCGCGGGGGGCGCGGGGGGCGCTGGGAGCACCCAGGCTCCGGGGCGCAGGGCGCACGGGCGCAGGTGTGGGGACGGGAGACGGTGTGTTTGGGGCACTGGCTGGCTAGCAGGCTCGGGCAAGCAGCTGACAGCATCAGCACCTCCGCGGCCGGAGCGGGTGCGAGCCCTGCCTGTCTCCGGCGAGCAGCCGGATTCCGCAACCCTGCGCTGCGCAGTCCTTTGCGAGGTTAGCTGGGAAGAAGCTCTGAGCAGTTATATTCTTCCTCAGGTAACCGATTTCCTCTTCTTTGCTAAGGCTTCCCCGCTTGGGCATTGGGGCTGTGACCGGTTTGGTATTCTTGCGTTCAAGGCTCTGAAAAGGGATTACCGGTTCTGTGAGAGCAAGTCGGCAATAAGAATACTGGATTCGGCGAAGGGGAAATGCTGCGTTTCTGTATTTTTGACAGGGAGGGTGGGCATTTTGCTATCCTTGTTTAGAACAAGTTCTTAAATCACACACACACACACACACACACACACACACACACACTCACACTCACTATTCGGAATCTCTTCCAAAATTGAAGTTAGTGTTTTAGGAAATTCTCGTATTCGGAGGTTTCTATTAATGTGGGAGATGATTTAATGGATTTCTGAAAGTTCTAAAAAGATGTGTTTAAAGTGAGAAAAATGCAAAGCACGTTCAAGGCTGCCGTTTTGTTCAGCATGTTTTCCTACTAGACCACAGCCCTTCATGGACCTGACTAAGACTTGGCTAAATATTTTTTCTTTTGAAGAATGCGTTTAATGATATCTACATGTGTTCCTTCTTGCCCCTTTGTTGTAAGAGTGGAATACAGGAAAAGTACTGCATCCATCTCTAGCTGTTAGACTGTGGGTTCCCATAAGATGACAATGAGTGCTTCCAGCTCCCAGGCTGGGTTGCAGAGCATTGCTGGCTTCTCACCGTGTGGGAACCGGCCTGAGTCCTTCGTGGAGAAATGCTGTCTTTACCCTTTAAAACTCCAGTTCATGTTCTGTGGGTTTGGGAGACTTCTAAATGGGAAGCTCAGTAATTCATGGGTTCCATCCATTGAATGGTGAAATAAAGCCTTATGTTGGGGGATTCCTTTTCTTCTGAGTGTGCACTCACACAGCTCACCTTCCTTAGGAATTTATACTTTGTTTGTCCCTGTTATCTTTTCTATGTGACTGTCTTCCATGTGAGAATCTGGCATTAGCATATGAAGTCCTTTCTGCTTTGAACTAAAAACTTTTTAAATATTATTTTCAGAAGATTTTCTAGATAACAATAAAGGACTGGAGCATTTTACATTCCAGATCAGTCCAAATGCATTTCTTTTCCCATGGCATTTGGATTTGAAGAGGTGGAGTGGGAGGAAGAAAAAGGGGAGAATAAAATTAGAATAAATTCAACAAATTTGTGGGAAATAACACTATTCTTTTGGTTGTCTGAAATTGTGAATTGTCAACAATTCTATTTCTGGAATTGGAGGTCCTATGGGTACAGGAAGACCCACAGTTTATTTTCTATAAATAGAAGATACAAAGCCAAGAAACATTTTTATATCATCTAATAATACCATTTAATTTGGTAGTAGAGACAGTGGTCCTGGGTGAACAGGAAAAATGGGGGTAGGAAGAGTGACTGCTGTCTGTACAGGGCAGAGCATCTCTGCTCACTCCTTGGTTATCTCTCCAGATGGAAATGGTATGTTCATGGTTATGGCAGAAGTCTCCAAGCCTCCAGAATATTTTCTTCTTAGGGCTTTGATAGAATTATTTTCAAGAAAAGATGCAAAAAATTTGTAAATTTAATGCCCACTGGTGGTATTCCTTTCTAGCTTGTGTCCAGCAATCTACTTTTCTCAATCAGTGATGCCTTCACCATCACAAGAGCAGAGACTTCTTATTAATTTCATGCTATGCAAACCCTATACATCAGCCTGCCAGAAATGGCTTTTCAGATACCTGCTCAGATACCTGCATATTACTGAAAAATTAAGTTGAAAAATAATGGGGGTCCTTTTATTAAAGAGTGCATCTATGATAATAAAAACATACTGTTCATTCTAATTTTGTGGACATGGTTGATGTATTAGTGTATTGGAAATTTACCTACTGATGTAGACAAAATCATCATTTTCCCCCAAGATAAATGCAGTCAATTTTTGCTCTATAAAGAATTTCTTTGTTACAAAGAAGGGCATTCAGTTGTCTGGGGTCAGAGGGTGGCTGCCAGTTGTTTTAATTTAGAAAAGGGTTTGGTGCCAATCTCTAACTTTTGAATCAGATAACCATTTGCCCCAGTCTCACTTATAAGGTGGACTGGATCTTCCTTATCTATCTATGCACCTATCTATTTATCATCTATCTAATCATCTATATAGCTACCTACCTATCCACCTATCTGTCTATCTGGTATAAGTATTTACAATGGACAGATACCTCTTTAAAAGCAGAACTGATTTCTAGGACATTAGTTGTTTTTGGTTATGATTTTTCTAGCCCAAAAGGAAGTGATGGTTGTCATGGTGTCACAATTGCTCATGTTCTTTAACAATGTACATTTACATGGACACACACATAAAAGAATTAAGTATTTAATTGATTTCAAATAATGCTTTAGGTTTTATTATATGGATTGCAAGTCTCTCCTTTATTGGCCAGGTAAATACTCAGAACAAATGCCATCTCATTGTGTCCTCCTTTGCTCTGGCCATGGGCAAATCCTGGACAGAGAGATTCCTTGGAACTTCCTCCTCAGTGTGGTTACATGTTTCTCATAAATCGGTACTATCCAATGGAAACAAAATGTGTTAGCAACATACATAATTTATTTTATTTAAAGATTTTTTTTCAGTTTAAAAAAATTATTGTTTAATTACATTTATCCCATTTTCCCCCACTACTTTCCCATGTTCTACCTTCTAATATTCCCTCTTCCACAGTCATCCTACATGTTGCCCACGTCCATGGGTCATTTATACTACTTTTTAAAATATTTTATTTATTATTTTTAGAGATGAGGGAAAGGAGGGAGGCAGAGAGGGAGAGAAACATCAGTGTATGGTTGCCTTTCTCCTGCCTCCAGCTAAGGACCTGGTTAGAGACCTGGCTTGCAACCTGGTTATGTGCCCTGACTGGGAATCCAACCAGTGGCCTTGGGTTCGAAGGCTGGCACCTATCCGCTGAGCCACCAGCCAGAGCTATATTACTTCTTTAGGGACATTTCCCCCTTTTTTGCCTCTTTCTCACCTTCCTGCTCCCCTCTGCTCACTGAAAGGGAAGTCTGTTCCTTGTTTCTGTGCCTCTGGTTCTATTTTGCTTATTTGTTTTGTTTTATTAGTCTCCTGTATTGAGTTTAGATGGTACTTGTCTTTTACTGACTGACTTATTTTACTAAGCATAATACTCTCCAGCTGCATCCAGATTGTCTCAAAAATTAGGGGTTCCTTCTTTCTTTCTGCTGTGTAGTATTACATTGTATAAATGTACCAAAGTTTTTAGGTCCATTCATCCACTAAGGGCACTTAGGTGGTTTCCAGCACTTGGCTATTGTAAATAGCGCTGCTATGAACATAAGGGTGCATAGGTTTTCCTGAATTGGTGTTTCAGGATTGTTTGGGTATAATCCTAGCAGTGGAATCACTGGGTCATAAGGCAGTTCTACTCTTAGGTTTTTGAGGAAATCCCATTCTGTCTTCCATAGTGGCTGCACCAGTCTGCATTCCCACCAAAAGTGCACCAGGGTTCCCTTTTCTCCACATCCTTATCAGCACTTGTTGTTTGTTGATTTGTTAATGATAGCCATTCTGACAGGTATGAGGTGGTATCTCATTGTGGTTTTAATTTGCATCTCTTTGATGGCTAGTGATGTTGAGCATTCTTTTTTTAAAAATTATTGTTGTTATATTACATTCATCTAATTTTTCTCTCTCTGTGCTCCCCTTCCCCACCCTCCTTACCAACCCCCACAGTCAATCCCACATGTTATTTGTGTAATTTAAAATTTTCTAGTAGTCACATTAGAAAATTCAAAATTAATGAAAACAATAATTTAAAGTTTTCTTTAACCCAGTATATCAAAATGACCATGCAAAGATGTAATCAACACAAAATACTAATAAGATATATACATTTTTTTGGTGCTAAGTCTCAGAATATCTCACTTTGGATTAGTCATGTTTCAAGAGCTGGGTAGCCCACATGGCTAGAGGCTAATGTATTATTGATCAGCACAGCTATATGTAGGTTTTTAACCTTTTGATAAAGTAATCTAAAAGCTGAAGTATTAAGAGCCATTTCATTAAACACTATCAAAAATAAATAAACAAGTGATTTCAAGTTGCTATAAGACCTCTAGGTACATAATATGGAACCTGTTATTTATTTCTTTATCAATAAAATAAGAAGATTGGGTCCAATACATCCCTTGACTCCAGAAATTGTTTATAACTAGTGGATAGGCTTGTGGATTGAACCCCATGTGGCCTGGAGGTCTGCTGTAGCCAAAGCAGGGATCAGACCTAGTGGTGAGCATGGAAACTGAGCAGTAGTACTAGTTTGCATCAGTCCAGCCCCTGATTATGGATGCTAGTAATGAGACCCCATGTCCCATTAGAGGTCATTCAGTGTTCATGTGTACACCTCTTTCCTAGCAAACCCATTAGAAAGTCAATTAACAGCTAGTGTGCCCATATTTACTATGTGACTAAACATGCTTTGTAGAGCTTTTGGTATTATCCTTCCCTGAGAAACATGTTTTTGTATTTTCGATGTTTGTATCTATGCATTTCACATGATTAGGTAAAGTTTGGTGAAATGTAATGCTTTGTGATTGACCCATGAACACTGACTTCTTGAAACACAGAAATGAACGACCTTACTGAAAAGATGTCAATTTTCTCACCCTTTCCCGAGAGAGCCTACATGGTCAATGAATGCTGGAGGGTCAGGTACCATTTCCACACAAAGCTATCTGCCCTGGAAGCCATGATAGGGGATTTAAGGAGATGAGCACTTTGTATGAAAGGAGTTTGTGCAATATTTCTCTAAAGCTAAGTAATGTTTGGAATGTGATTGTTTTTCTGATAAAGAGAACATAATTTTCTACTAGGCCTTCACACACACACACACACACACACACACTCACACTCAGTGTTCTCACTTTCTCCCTTCCCCTTCTCTTTTCTCCCTTAAGTTCTGAAGCTGGAGTCTAGAAACTAACCAGAGGTCAGACTGAGGAGCCCTTGTAGGGGAAGCTTTTCTTCGTATGCCATTTTTATCATTCTGTTGTTTTATTAGAGCATACCTGTGACTTTTGATTTTCAAGTTTATCTTCAGATGATACTGAGCAAAGAGGAAAAATGGGCAGTAATCAGGTTTCTGTATTCTAGCAAAGGCAAGAGTCCTCTAGCTCTCTTGCATTAAATATCCAGTTCAGTGGCATTTTTCTTTCTGTGTAAACTTGTCTGATCTTCCCAACCCTACTACCTAGCTAAACCCCTCTCACCATTGCACAGACATGCATGAGTTTAGTGGGTTATCCATTGTCTCCTTGCCTGTGGAAGAGTCCCTGACACTTAAAAAAGGATTGGACTCTTCCTTTGAGCTTCTAACTTCATTGGGTTCTTGACCACAGAATAAATGGGGAGGGACCACAAAGTAGGAAACTGACATCACTATTGTAGTAAGGTCTATGTAGTGTTTGCAAGCAAAGGAAGTTGGAAAGGTTGAAGGATAGAAGTGACTGGATAACCTAGAATTTGAAAAGGACCTAAATTTCTGAGGAAAAATGACAATCAAACAAAGTGTGTGTGTGTGAGTGTGTGTGTGTGTGTGTGTGTGTGTGGTGTGTATATATATATGTATATATCTTTTAAAATATTTTATTTATTATTTTTAGAGAGAGAGGAAAGGAGAGAGGGAGAGAAACATCAATGTATGGTTGCCTTTCACCTGCCTCCAGCTACGGACCTGGCTGGAGACCTGGCTTGCAACCTGATTATGTGCCCTGGCTGGGAATCGAACCAGCGACCTTTGGGTTTGCAGGCCAGTGCCTATCCACTGAGCCACCAGTCAAGACTATTTTCATTCTTATATGGACATACTGAGACGTTTTTCTCAAAAGATTATCCACCTCTATTCTTTAGTGAGTCAATTCCAGATTCTATTGAAGTCTTTCCACTTCCATTATGGAAACACAAGTCATGTTTGAGACCAGGGATCTTTCCCTACAAACCTGAGACAGCCAGGCTTCTATGCCTCCTAGACCTTTAATGATAGGATATGCACTAATTGGGAAATTTACTAATTAGAAGTTTGTACTCATTAGGAACTGTGAGTCTTTAAGAATTAAAAGGCATGTGAATCCTAAACATTTTCATATCCTTTCATTGCCTTCTAAGACTTGCAAAGACCAGCAGAATCAGAGTTGCTACTCTGACTCTCGTTACTGTGGCCTGGGCCTTCATTGTTCAGCCTTAGCAGGCCACTTTTGATCCTGGAATCAAGATTAAGATGCTTTTAACTATCTCATGGCTATATGTATAACTCATGTTTTCCTACAAGCATGTGTTATATTAACCATTTGATGTGGTAATTCAGAGTTCAGCTTCTGATGTGGACCTTTTTAAGGCATATATCTCTTTGGATCTCTCCCAGACCTTGCATTTTATCTTGCTAACATATTTAGTTGTTATCTTCCCATTAGCATTGATTCATGTTCCTGTATTTTAACAGTAATGAAAAAGAACCCTTTAAAAATTCAAAAGTGGGTACCACTGAGCTACCAATTCATAACATTTCCTCCAATTCACAACCAAAGTCTCAGAAACTATGTCTAAGCTGTCTATATCAAATTCTACCTGTCATGCTCACTCCTCAACGTATTGCAATGCAGCTTCCACCCTCTTGCTAGGTTCTCTTGTTAGTAACTTTCACTGCCTCCTTATTGAAGGTGCTTTCCAGTTGTCTCTCTACTTCACTTCTTGGTACCAGTTCACGCTGATGAACCCTCTCTTCTTTTAGAAGTCCTCACTCTCCTTGGCCCTTTAGCACAGTTGGCTTCTGCTGTAACTGTGCCCCTGGTTCAGTCTTCCTTCACCCCTTTTTAATTTTTTGCAGTCGACTCCCTTTTAAACATTACATTTGGAGTCTCCTGAGGCTATGTTAAGTTCTCTACTCATTCACAACCTGGGCTTCGAGCCCTACCTCAACACTGATGACTCACACCTGTGAATGCTGATCTCAGACATCACAGCTGGCCTGCGTTATCCACTTGCCCACTTGATGTGAGCCCTATACTGCCCAAGACACTCAGAACTTCACGTGCTTCCCTTAAAAATGGCCTCTGTCCAGTTTTACACTCTCTCAGTAAATGATCAGTTATACCAATTGGAAACCCTAGGAGTTTTTGTTGACATTTTAATCTCTCACTGCACATCTTAACCCCTTCTCTTACTGACCATCCCCAATTGATGTTCCACTGTCTCTGCTATTAATCTAGTCTAAACTTCCCAATTTGATATTCATTTGCTATGATAGGTTTCTTGTCCACTTTCTGTGTTGAAGCCAGATCCCTTCAATGGCTGCATGGTGCCCACTGGAGGCTCGTGTGGTTTGGCCATGTCTCCCTTTATAGCCTCACCTCATTGCTTTCTGTCTCACTGACTCTGGTGGTCATGTTTCCTCCTTCTGATACTTGGCAAACTCTCCCTTCACAGGGCCTGCCTTCAGACTTGGTCTGGCTTTGTTAGTACTCTCACAGAGCAGGGAACGTGGATGAGACATTACTAGCAGTAGCACTGGCCCATCATTGAAATAGAGGCATGGTCCACACAGTTCCTGTTACTGCAACATAGAAGCCACTTCTGAGATCCCATTCAGCCTATTGAAGTGTTGATAAGGACCACAGGTGCATGGCCAGGTGGAGACAACACCTAGTGCTTCTGTTCACACAAATCACTTAGCCTGTCCTTTCCGTCTGTTCACCAGGAATAAAATGCAAACTCAGTTGCTGATCTTTTTTTTTATTATTATTTTATTGTTGTTGTATTACATCCATCTCCTTTTTGCTCCCCTCTGCCCACCTCCCCACCCACCCATTTCCCCCAAAGTCAATCCCACCTGTTGTCCATGGTTCCTTTATACTAGGTTCTTGTCTAAACTGCTCCCCTTCCTTGCCTCTTCCTCCCACCTCCATCAACCCCCTTCCCCCTGACCCCTGAAGGCCTATTCACTGTATTCATATATTTGGTTCTGTTTTGCTTGTTGTTAGTTTTGTTCATTATTGTCCTGTAATGGGTGAGATCATATGATATTTGTCCTTCACTAACTGGCTTATTTCACTAAGCATAATACTCTCCAGTTCCATCCATGTTGTTGCAAAGGGTAGGAGTTCCTTCTTTCTTTCTGCTGTGTAGTATTCCATTGTGTAAATGTACCAAAGTTTTTTGATCCAATCATCCACTGATGGGTGCTTAAGCTATAAATAGCAGCACTATTTACCAGCACTTGGCCATTGTAAATAGTGCTGCAATGAACATAAGTGTACATAGGTTCTTATGAATTGTCATTTCAGGATTCTTTGGGTATAGTCCAAGTAATGGAATTGCTGGATCAAAAGGCAGTTCCATTTTTAGTTTTTTATCAGTTGCTGATCTTTATCACACACTTCTTAGGGGCCAGGCAGTGTTCAAGCATTAGGGAAATGCCAGTGAACAAAACAAATAAGAAGCCCCCATGGAGCTTATAATATAGTGAAATTGAACACATATTTAAAAAATGTGAAAACATGTAGCTGTCAGAAAGGAATTTGTGCTATGGGGGTAAAAAATAAAGCAAGAAGAGGTTACAAACTGCCTGGGTTGAGGATGGGATTATAAATTCAGCTGGGGTGGTCAGGGAAGTTCTTGTTGAGAAGGTTTGAACACAGGCCTGTGGAAGGTGGGAGGAAGAGTGGCACTGGCAGAGGGAACAGCCAGTGCAGAGGCTCTGAGGCAAGGAGAGCCAGGTGTGGCATAGAGGAGACAAATGTGGCTGGAATGTGGTAGGAGAGGGAAAGAAATAGTAGGGAATGAAGGTGCAGGTGTGAGTGGGAGAAGAGCCCTTGAGCTCAGGGAGCTCTGTCTCAGGGAGACAGAGTCGCAGATGGATGGCTTTGAGCATAGGAATGACATGATCCAGTGCTTGCATAGGGAGTTCATTGGAGTGGCTCAAGGCCTGAAGCTAACTGACTACTTAGAGGGTTACTACAGTGACCCAGGTAAGAGGTGACAGTCATTTGAAGAACATGGGGACAATGGGATAGGTGATTTATGGTTATGTCTGGATGTATTTTGAAGATATCACTTACACACTTGGCTGATGGATTAGATGTGAGGTACAAGAAACAAGAAGGATTAGGGCAGACTCCCAAGAGTTTAGGCTTGAACGACTGGAAGGAAATGTTTGCCATGGACTGAGATGAAATGGGGAGAAGTGTTGGAGCATATGGGAATTCAGTTTGCACATGTCCCCAAGGCATGCAAGTGGCAATGTCCAGAAGAGAGCAGGCCACGTGAGTCTGCATTTTAGGGGAAAGGCCAGGCTGGGGGCATGCATTGAGAGGTATTGGCATATGGTTGATATCCAGAATTGTGGAAACAGATGACACCACCGGGAGTGTGAGTTTAGCAGAGAGGGGAAGCATAACAAAGATGGAGGTAGGAGGCTGTCTTACGGGTAAGCTAATAGGAATAATGGCATCCTCCTACCTCTCCTGCCATCACCTTTGTCCAAGTCAGGCCCTCCAGAGGGTCTTCTGCTTCCACTCTTGTCTACCAGAGTCCTCAGGAGGTCCCAGTACAGCAGAAGTCATATCTGTCACTTCTCTACTCAAAACCTTCAGTGGTCTCTTGTCCCTACTACAATAAAAGCTGCCTGTCCACCTGCCCATTACTTTTCTGGCCTCATCTACTTTTCTTCCTCTCTGCATTCAATATCTTTCAAATTCCTAGGGTTGTCATGCTAGCATCTGTTTTGGCACCTACTACTCTCCTGGCTGGATTTTCCTCCCCTAGGTATCACCAACTCTCAAATTTCTGTTCAAGTGGCAACTTCCCAGGAAGTCCTTCTCTGGCCTCTTGTCACTTTTGATATCTACTACACACTGTATTGCATTGATGTGTTTTTATCAAATGCACCAACACCCATGGAAATCCTTCATTTGGCAGACCATTAAAATAATTTTAAAAATTGATTTTCAAGCTCTTAATAGTGCAGATAAGAAAATCATTTAGGGACATATTTGCATTAATTTTTGGCAGAATTATGTATTGGTAGAAGCATTTTTATACATCTTTTTTTTTTCTTCCCAAAATGCTCTCTCCGTAGGACAGTTGTTTTCCCAAAGCAGGTACTGTACCCCCAACTCATATTTAAATGTCACCTTTACATTATAGGCTTGGATGAAGTGCGTTTATTTTTGAAAAATGCCTGCTTTATGTCACACTGCTAAAAGCCACCTGCCACACAGAAAATGGTAATGAACTTAGAATAGTTTCTATTTTATACAAGGAAAACATACACCTTGAATCCTTTAGTTCTGCATCACTTGTATTTTTATTGTTGCAAGATAACTAGTGAACCACATGCAGTAGAAAATACTTTTGTGGTTTCTCTTTATCGCCATATAAAATATTATAAAGATTCTGTTATATCATAAAGGTCTATCTATATATTAAAAGTAAATTAAAAAAAACCCAAAGCATGATATCCAGTAGTTCCTGCCCACTTTTGGCTACAACTTCATTACTGATGGACTGATGAAATGATGCAATGAATTCATTCCCCTCTGATTCCATCTCTGTAATCTTACCACCTATCCTTCTGTAATATTTTTATTCCCTATGAGTGGTTACTCATATGTCGATTTTTCAAAATTTTATTTTGTTTCTTTAAAGAGTTCATTTGTCTTCCCTGGTACAGATTTCCTTGGCTCTCTCTCAAAGTTGTGTTGCAGTAGCAGAGATAATTGGTCAATGTGTGTTTGGTATTTCTGACATGTCCAGGGTTGAGTTGGATGCTTTGATGGGCTGGTAAATGAATCTTTTCCTTCAGGGCTCTGATATTCAATTGGAGTGGAGGGAGAAAACATAGATGACTAAATACTGAGAGTTGATGTGCTGAAGCATCTTATTATTGAAAGAGAATTATTACAGCAAATAACAGAACAGAGGCACTGAAGTGTGTTTGACACATTTGTACTTTTGCTCAACTGTTCAGCCAATCTCTCCCCTGTGAAACTTCTAATAATTAGTTTATTCAAACCTTCAGCATTGTTTATTTTTGTATGGGATTCTAAGAAAGGTATGTATTTTAGCTTGTCACCATACATTTTGGTATATTATTTTATATATTTACTGTAGGTTTTCCAATTGTTTGTGGTTTCTAGGTTTTGCCTTCCAACATCAATAAAAAGAGGATTCTAAGTATTGAAAATACTTGTTTACTTAAATTTTGTAATAGATTAACTTTGATGTGTTGTTAAACTTTACTAAAAAGTGGAGATTTGTTTTTATGTTTTAGAGCAGTGAAGACCAATAAATATACATTGTTAGCCACATGTGTAATTTTGCATTTTCTAGTAACAGTATTTAAAAATAGTGAAAAGACATAGATTAAATAAAATATTTTATTTTACCCAATATATATGTATATTATCATTTCAACTTGTAATCAACATCAAATTGTAAATGAGATATTTAATGTTCCTTTTTATACAAAGTATTCAAAATTCAGTGCAGGGACTCTCAGTTCAGTCTAGCTGCATTTTCAGGTGGCAACAGGGGTGGACAGCACAGGCTTAGTTTAGTTTATCTAAGGTTGGTTTAGTTAAACCTAACCTTAGTTAGGTTTAGTTTAAATGCTGTGGCTAATAGTTAAGCTTCATGTTACCATTAGTGTAACAAAAATTAGGCCCAGGAAGAAGGTGCAAATTTTAATTGATCTTCTCAGAGAATTAGATAACTTTTGGCATTGTTAGATCAGATTATACTCATTGTTTTTACTGTATAATATAGATGCTCATTGTGCTCATATTGTTAGTGTTGGTTTTAATTCGTGGTTTTGTTGTTGCTAAAAATGTTTTCACTTACAATCATATACTTTTACTCTGGTAAAATATTCATAACTTAAAATGTACCATCTTAATCTGTTTTAAGTGTACAGGTATGTGATTTTAAGAACATTGTGCCATCTTCACCTGTTCCCGTTAAACACTAACTCCCCATTCCCCCTCCCCCAGCCCCTGTCAACCAGCATCCTTTCTGCCTCAATTATTTTAACTAATCTGGTACCTCATAAAAATGGAATCATAACATATTTGTCCTTTTGTGTCCAGCTCACTTCATTTAGTGTAATGTCCTCAAGGTTCATCCATGTTGTAGCATGTGTCAGAAAAGCCATCCTTTTAAGGCTGAACTTGTTTCAGTGTGTGTATATACTGCATTTTGTTTCTACAAATTGATGAACACTTGGGTTTCTTCCACCTTTTGGCTATTGTGAATGGTGCTATTATGAACATGAATAAACAAATATAATCTCTTCAATTATATATATAAATTACATACTGTTCAAATTATTTTTGGATATATAACTAGAAGTAGATTGCTGGCTCATATGGTAATTCTCTGTTTAATGTTTTTCATGGAGGCTGTACTATTTTAGATTTCAACCAGTAGTGTACAATAATCCTAATTTCTCCACATCTTCCATAGCACTTGTTTTTTCCATTCATTTTTGTTTTTCATTGCTTTTTTTTTCCTTTTTGATAATAGCTATCCCAGTGAGTATGAAGTGATAGATCTATGGTTTTAGTCATTAAATACCTGATGACTAATAATGAGTATCTTTTAATTTCCTTATTATTCATTTGTATATCTTCTTTGGAGAAATGGGTATTCAAGCTAATTGTTCATTTTTTAGTTGTTTTTTTCTTTTGATTATTCAGCAGTAAGCATTTTCTAAATATTTTAGGTACTAAATCTTTATTATATACAATATACAGAGTGCACATAATAAATTGGAAAATGTTTAGTAAACAACATACCACAAAATGTTATATTTTGAAATAAATGTATTCTTATATGTAAATACATAAACATAATCACTATTTTTTAAATTGTTCAAAAAAAAATGTCTCCATCTGCTGCAATAATAGACTTGATTCGAATTTGGAATCTTGAGCACACTTTAATTAACTTTTCTTTATCCATGGACATCATAATGTTTTCAATCTTAGCTTTAACAACCTCTTTATTGGAATGAGGTTGTTTATTAACTTCTGTTTCACAAATGCTCCATACACAATAGTCTAAAGGATTTAGTCTAAAGGCATCTAGTGAACTAGGTGCCCAGATTTCCTTTGACCATATTTCAGGAGCATTGACACTGAGACATTCTTGCACCTATTTTGCATTATGTACCATCTTGTTTGGGAAAGAAAATGATGTCCATTTGTGCCTTGCTTCATCCATGGTTAAACCACTCTCAAAACATCAAGGTAAACATGAGCAGTCACCTTCAAGCCTTGTGGAAACAAATGAGGGGTCATGATATCGCCTTCATTGCTGACAACACCTAGCACCATCACTGTAGCAGGAAATTTTGTTTTCATGATAATTGGGACTTCATTAAGATTTTCACAGAGCCACCTGTTGTTTCTTCTGTTGACTATTTGGTCCTGCTGAAACTTCTTTTTATTGGAGGAGAAAATCAGGGATATTTTCCTTTGAGATTTTTACATTTTGTTAGCAGTTTCCTTTTTCAAAGTACCTTTCCCTTGTCTGCTGTGTCATAAACTGGCCTCTTCTAAGAACATATCATCTGTATCTGATATCTTCAGCAATAATCTTGCGACCCGTTGCATCCGACATCTGCAGTTCTCTTGCTATGGAGTGCATTGACTTTCCTGGATCTTCATTGATGATCTCCTGCATTCTGTGTACAATATCTGGACTTATACAATCCTTGTGTACCTTATGCATTTTCCTTGTTGGTGTGGTGACATCAGGACCAGCATCATACATCTTCATGTTGTCAACTGTACATCAAGGGATGTTATTGAGGTCCGTAATTTCCTTAGCAGTTCACCGTGCACATAGCCCAGAACTTATGGTTGCTCTAACATTGTATTCCTTCAACATGATGATTGCTCTCAGAATTGAATACTTTATATCTGGAACAATGATGTTAAATCATAACCTTAGAAACATAGTTTTTCAAAGTTAATAAGCATGTGAAATAAGGAGATGCAAAGTTATTGCCACTTTACTGCATGTACCCTGTATTTTTCCACCTGTGTAGGTTCTCATTTAACTTTCTTAATAATGTCCCTTTTTGCATAAAGTATTTCATTTTGATGAAGTCTAGTTTAGTTATTTGCACAAAATTGCAAGAGATTCCCCAATATCCAAACAATCCTGAAAAAGAACAAAGCTCACGGCTTCACATTTAATTTCAAACTACAGTAGTCAAGAGTGCAGTACTAGTATAAGGACAGACATAGAGACCCATGGAATAGAATTCAGAGTCCAGAAATAAATGTTTAAATTTATATTTAATAGAGTTTTGACAATAGATGAAGAAAGATTAGTCTCTTTAACAAATGGTTTTGGGGCAACTAGATATCCACATGTATGAAGAGGATGAAGTTGGACCCTTCCTTACACCATATACTGTATAAAAATGAAAACAAATCAAGGATCTAAATATAAGAACTTAAAGTTTAAAATCACTCATAGGGTGGTTCTTTTCTAACTCTTAAAATAAAATATGGGGATAATTGGATTATCTCTTGATGACCTTGGACTTGGCAATGGATTCTTAGGTATAACACCAAAAGTATGAGTAACAAAATAGTTCGTGATTATTTGAAGAACCCTTTTTAGTCTCTTGCCAATCCTGTAAATTTTTATTTGCCTAAAATCAGAAAGCTACCTAGTAAGCATGTACATATACATAGTGCTGTGTTCTAACACATGGACAGTGAAGGAAGGACCCTGGCTGCACACAGCAGCACGTGAAGCCATTGTGCCTGGCACTGCACACTTACTTTCTCCTGTGACTGTTGCCTTCATCCTTTGGTGTTTATTTCCCTGCAGGGTGAGCATGCTGCATTGGGCATATAGGGTCAAACTTGGTAAATTGCTCTTTGACTGAGATGATGGCATTGTTTATCACTCACATGATTTTCCTTTTCATTTCTCCTACCCATGTGGAAATAAAAGGCATAAGCAGAAATGTCCAGGTGCTGTCTGATGCTTGGAAGTCTGAAAAGTGTCACCATGAAAAGAGCATTATGGCTCTTATACTGTCCATTATCTTTTCTCCAAATGGAGTATTTTCAGACAAGTAACAGTGAATCTTATTTCTAAGCTATGGGCTTATTTGCCTGTTGGTAATGAAACTCTTAAAGAATAATTTTCTCTACACCTTCCACCCAAGAAACACCCTGTTTCTCCCCACATATTTCATGTATGGCTATTTAGAGTCTTGCAATTAGTCCCTGAGACCCTCTCCTTTACCTGGATGTAGATGTGTCACCTGCTTCGGCACCTGCAACAGTGCTGGGACGGGAGGAGGGTGTCTCCATAACTCTGTGGAACAATATTCCTGAAAAAGGAGTCTGCCTTTTTGGAAAAACATGAGTCATGAAGGTTTACACCTTTCTTATGATCAGGCAGATGTTTCCCACTGAGAAACAAATCTCATTTGTTAGGTTCAGCTAATAAGATGCATAGAATAAAATTTTAATTAATTTGAGATTCTAAAATTATATAAAAGTATACTTTCTAACCCTACAGAATTTATCATCTGTTAAAACTGTTTCTTAATTTCCTTGTAGGATATTCTTATTTATGTTGTAATATGAGTAATAGTCCTTATTTCTACTTAAATGACCTATTTATCTTTTATTAGTTGTAGTTTTAAATATAGGCTCTCAAGTACCAACCTTAAATATGGAGTTTGCTCAAAGTTAGTAAAGTTTAAATGTTGTAATGAAGACAAATATATTTCAGGAGAGGGCATTGTGGGAAACCAAGGTAAATGCTGAGCAGAGGCTGGCTGTGTGAAGTTCAGGTGGCCATATGCCTGTGACTCAGCTGGTCAATGGGGCATGCAGGGCAGGGTAGTGTACCAAATTGTCAAGCATTCCCAAATCTTTACTTTTAATGAGTTGAACCATTCCAATCTATCATTTTTTTCTCTGGTTTTAACTATTTGTTTTTGGAAGCTGGCTCAATTTAGGTATAGTACAGAGGAAGCTTGTTTTAAATGAAATGCTGCTTTCACCTCATTCACCAGAATCTAATGTTTCTTTCAAATGTCAAGTTTTGTAACTCAAGAAATCAAAATTCATTTTTCACAGAACTTAGGTCATGTCAATCTAGGATAGCTTCTAAAATGATTTCCAGGATTTGAAAAGTCTCATTTTGAATTCTTTATCAGAGGCACACATTTTAAGGTTTTGTGACACTTTGGAATGAACCTTCCACACCATTTCCTCCATCCTTTCCCTCATGTGCCTGTCTGTGTATGTGCTGTCTAGAAGCACAAGCAACTATGAAGGCAGTTTAGTCCAAACAAATTCAGAAAAAGGAGAGTACAGGGCAGAGTTAAAGTCATTCTGGATGGTCTTCTTATTTAGGGGAATAGATCTGTGCTTTATCATGAGAAACCAGTCTAGCTGCCTCTCCTAGACAATGTAATGGTTCTTTTATATATCAGTGAACAACCAAAGACCAGCAGGTATTTGGTGAAGTCAACAACATGGAAGAGAAAAACTATAATAAACAAACAGACCTAGAAATGTCTCTAAGATAAATAAAAACAATAGCAACAAATCTCAATTTGCATACTTCTTGCAATTCAATGCCATATCAGCTTTTCTAAGACAAGAAAGTGTTTCTATAAAAATGGAAAAATCACCCTGGCTGGTGGCACAGTGGGTAAGGCACCAGCCTGTGAACCCAAGGGTCACTGGTTTGATTCCCAGTCATAACCAGGTTGCAAGCCTGGTCTCCAGCCAGGTCTGCAGCTGGAGGCACGTGAAAGGCAACCATACATTGAAGTCTCTCTTCCTTTCTGCTTCTCTCCCCTCCCCTCTCCCTGAAAATAATAAATAAAATCTTTAAAAGAAAATGGAAACATCTGAGTACAAGAAAGGCTATTGAAAATATAAGAAAGCGATTCTAGAAAAGTCAAAAACTGGTATAGTGGGTTCATTATCTAATACAAGCTCCAGAAAGAGAGAAAAGGTATAGTTGTTGGGATGATGCATTTTTTAAAAATAGAAGAAAATTTCTCTAAGCTCCAAAAAGGATGATGTTTGTAACCCTTTCTCATCGCCCCTGCCACTAAAAATCTTCACAATTAAAAAGCAGTTCCAGATATATCCGGGTGAAAATTATAACTCCCAGAATAAAGAGAATATCCTAATTCTGCCAAAAAGAAAGGAAAACCCAACTTTCTTACAAAGAAAAGAGAACCACACTGGCTTTGGATTTCCCATTAACAACCTTGGAGATAGTAAAGTTAAACATTTTTAAATCCTTAAAATATGAAGGCAGAATTTTGAACTTAGGCTGGTTACAAAATTCTATCAATTGAGAGAGAAGGCATGAATTCAGAGATTTTAATGCCATCTAAAATCAGTAATGTTCATGTAAAAATATGAAATGGATCCAAGGAGACTGATACATTGAAATGCAAAAATTGGCAACTGAGAGTTACCCAGGCACGAAACAAACCTAAGTAAAATTGTAAGACCAATGTTACTGACATAGAAAATTATGCTTTGATGAAAGATGACTTTTCCTCTCAGTGGGTCCAGTCTAACTATTTACTTCTATAGCAAAATCTCTTTACAAAACTCTCTAATGCTATTTATTGATAGGGTTTAGAGACAACTTGCAGATAAAGCATAGAAGACAATATACAATTTAGAAAAAATTGTATACATTATATCTGAAAAACTTAAACATATACTGGTATATGTCTAATAAGTAACAGAAATTAGTAGAGGAAGGTAATTGTACTAATTTTATAGGGATATGACCGAAAGTCACTAAGTCAAGACATTAAGTATTGGGATGATTATAAGTAATATAAATGCCTAACCACTATGTTATACACTATGTTATAAACTATTATTAAATGTAACATTTTTGTCAACTGTATTAAAAAATAAAAAGACATTAAGATCATTATTTAAGCAATAAGTTCATTATTTAAAATTATAATGGTGAACACCAGGAAATGACAACTGGGTTTCCATTCTTTTTAACAGGGGTTATTTTTGGAAATAGAGACTGGAACTATTAAAGGAAGCAGCTGAGTGTGAATAAAAGAAAATTTTATAATCCTTCCTTTTTTATTATTTTTAATTTCTAAAGACTGTATTTATTTATCTTCAGAGCTAGGGGAAGAGAGTGAAAAAGAGAATGAGGGAAGCAACAATGTGTGAGAGAAAGAGCCACTGATTGCCTCTTGCACACCCCCAAATGGGGACCTGGCCAGTAACCCAGGCAGATGCCCTCACTGGGAATCAAACCAGAGACCTTTCCGATCACAGGCCAACACTCAATCTACTGAGCCACACCAACCAGTGTTCTCTTTCCTTTTTAAAACAAATACATGCATTATGCCATTTTTCATTTGTTTACAGTTTTTAAGCTGAGACAGTGAGTGAGGTTTGGGTGTCACCACCTGCCCTTTCTTCTCCATTTAAGTACCAACCTGCCTTGTACATCCTGGTTCCTGGTGGCTCCTGCTTTCTTCTAGATTTGCTGCATTGGATATCCATCACCATACCTCTGCAGGTAATCTTTTTGACTCCTTTAACTCATATATTCCTCTGTACCTTCCCCTTTCCTTAATCCCTGACTATCTTTACAGAGAAACCTACACTTCTTATCTTTCTAGTCATTCCATTAATTCCCATCACTCTCAAGCCCAAAGCAAAATGACTCCAATTCACTTCACATTCCCCAACATATCACTTAACTGCACTTTACCAGTCTTCACTTATCTCCTATCCTCCAAAATAAGTCTTACATTACCTGTCTAATATACACGACTAGGATTTAAGAATAAGTCCTGTTGGATTTCCCAATTTTCTCTTTTTCAAATTATATTTTATTGATTATGCTATACCAGTTGTCCCAATTTTTCCCCTTTGTCCCCTCCACCCAGCCCCCCTACCCTCCCTCAAGCAATCCTCACATTGTTGTTCATGTTCATGGATCATTCATATACCTTCTTTGGCTACTCAGTTTCCTATGCTATATTTTACATCCCTGTGACTATTCTGTAACTATCAATTTGTACTTCTTAATCCCTTTAATCCCTTCACCTTTTTTGCCCATCCTCCACACCCTTCTCCCATCTGGCAACCATCACAAAGTTCTCTGTATCTATGATTCTGTTTCTGTTCTGCTTGTTTGCTTTTTTTTTTTTTTTTTTTTTTTTTTTTTTTTTTTTTTTTTTTTTTTTTTTTTTTTTTTTTTTTTTTTTTTGAGATTTAATTGTTGATAGATAAGCATTTATTATCATTTGTTCAAACGTTTTATCTTCTTTTTCTTAAGTCCTTTTAACATTTCATATAATAATGGCTTGGTGATAATGAACTCCTTTAGCTTTACCTTGTCTAGGAAGCACTTTATCTGCCCTTACATCCTAAATGATAACTTTGCTGAATAACATAATCTTGGTTATAGGTCCTTGCTGTTTATCATTTTAAATATTTCTTAATAACCCCTTCTCCCCTGAAAATTTCTTTTGAGAAAGCAGCTGACAGTCATATGGGAATATACTTGTAGATAACTAATAATTGCTTTTCTTTGCTGCTTTTAAGGATCTCTCTTCGTCTTTAACCTTTGGCTTTTTAATTATGATGAATCTTGGTGAGGACTTCTTTGTGTTCATTTCTTTGGGACTCTCTGTGTTTCCTAGACTTGTATGTCTATTTCCTTCATCAGGTTAGGGAAGTTTTCTGTCATTGTTTTTTCAAATAGGTTTTCAGTTTTTTGATCTCTCTTTTTTCAGCACCCCCTGGATATGAATGTTGGTATGCTTGAAGTTGTCCCAGAGACTTCTTA
Organism: Noctilio leporinus; assembly: GCA_004026585.1. Lineage (NCBI taxonomy): Eukaryota > Metazoa > Chordata > Mammalia > Chiroptera > Noctilionidae > Noctilio > Noctilio leporinus. The sequence goes on along the minus strand of PVIW01002690.1, from coordinate 153,201 downwards.
CACTGCCCCATTTTTTGGACTCTTTTTTTCCTTCTGATTGGGTGGGTTTTTTTTTTTTTTTTTTTTTTTTTTTTTTTTTTTTTTTTTTTTTTTTTTTTTTTTTTTTTTTTTTTTTTTTTTTTTTTTTTTTTTTTTTTTTTTTTTTTTTTTTTTTTTTTTTTTTGCCTTCTTATATCCCAAATTGATGATTTGATCCTTTGCTTAATCCATTTGACTTCCTGTAAATTGTTCTTCACTTCAGTTAGGGTATCCTTCATTTCTGACTGGTTCTTTTTTGTGGTTTCCATGTCCTTTTTTACGTTGTTCAAGTTCTCTCTGACTTCATCTGCTCTTCCCCTAAGTTCATTGAGCATCCTTATAACCTGTGTTTTGAACTCTGTGTCTAGTAGATTGCTTGTCTCCATTTTATTTAGACATTTTTTCCCCTGGAGTTTTGTTCTTTTCTTTCATTTGGACCATGTTTCATTGCCTCATCATTTTGGCAGCCACCCTGTGTTTGTTCTCATGTATTGGGTAGAGCTGCTATGACTCCCTGGGTTGGTAATCTGGCCAAATGTAGTAGGTGTTCTGTCAGATCCAGTAGCACAGTCTCCCTTATCACTGAAGCTAGGTGCTTGAGGTGCACCCACTGTGTGGGCTATGTATATCTTCCTTTTATAGTTGAGCCTTGATTGCTGTTGGCAGGTTGATGGGAGGGATTTACCCAGCTGATCACTTGCTAGGTCTAGCTGTGACCTCTGAACACCAACCTCTGTCAACTGTGGTGGATTAGCTGTGCAGGGCCCCATTCCACAGGACTTACTTCAGGGCTCTGGTGCCCACTGAGTTCATCTGCAAGTGAGGCATTTGTCCAGATGGTTGGATAGTGGTGCTCTGATGTGGTCTGTAGCTGTCCACTAGGTGCTTAGGCTAGGGGCTTCCTGTAGTGTGTAAGCTAAGGAATACCACCACCTATGTTCTGTCTGGGGACACCTGGTGTAAGCTACAAAGTGATCTACAGAAAGCTGCTACTGGGAGGTGCCTAATTGAGACCAAGCTGTGAATCAAGGCCAGCTGCTACTAGCATCAGGCCTGGAGCTATTTAGCAAGAGGTATGGGGTTTGCTGAGGCTAGATGCTGCTTGTTTGAGAGGATTTAGGAAAATCTAAAGTATGAGCCAAGACAAGTCATTGGTACAGAAAAGCCACTGGAAACAGTTTGGGTTAGCTCAAAATTTGGGTTGGGGGTACCCTAAGGGAATCACTAGGGTGGGGCAAACAGTGTAAGCCAGGTTGATGGAGTCCCAGATAAGGTGCCTGTCTTTCAGCTTTCTGTGAAGAGAACTCAGAAAAAGAACAATGGCCTTTGTCAGTCCTTCTGTTTGGGAGAAAGCTGCCACCCAGCTCTTGCCCTGATGACAGACAATTCAGTTCCTTTCTGTCAGTCAATTCAGTTCCTTTCTGTATACTTCTGTGCCTTTCAAGCTGCTGCCCTGGTCTGGTGCTGATGCTGGTGCTCAGAGGAAGTGAGCCTTAGTAAGTCTGTGCATGGGCCCTTTAAAAGGAACTGCCTGGGAATCCAGCAGTTTCTGTCTTTCACACCCAGAATTTATGAGGATTTCTCTTCTTGGTACTAGAACCCTGGGACTGCAGGGCCTGTTATGGGGCTGGTATTTCTCACTCCCAAGACACCCCTTCCCATTTTTATCCACCACATAGGGTGTGGGACCAGCCCACTCTCTATCTCTGCTCCTCTTACCAGTCTAGATGTGGTTTGTTCTTTTAATTCCGTAGTGGTAGGACTTCTATTCAACTCCATTTCTGGTGATCCTGAAAAATGATTGTTCTTTAGTTTAGTTATAATTTTGACGTGTTTGTGTGAGGAGGTGAGCTTTCTCCCAGATTTCCCAATTTTCAATTATTTCTTTAAAATTTATTTTATGTCTATAATTTTAAGAGTATAAAGCTATTCAGAATAATCTGGATAACTGCCTTATACCAGCATTAACAGCTTTGTAGCCACCATTCACATGAAGATATGCAATACTTCTAGCACCCAGCAGGCCTAATGCCTTGTGCATCTCAACTTCAGACTCAACCAGGTTGTTGTATGCTCATGCTCTGCATTGCATTTTCTTCTTGTATAAATATGTATTCACTAAATACATTGATTTTTGGTGTGCCTATTCTTTTGTTTGCTTATTATTTCTACTGTGAACATGTGAGTTGTTTTCATCATCTGGCTATTAGGAACAATGCAAAAGCTGTTACCTTTAACATATTTCTCACACTGGGACCTGTGGACCTAGTCCTCAGTAGCAATAATTCAGTTTCAGAATCAGCAGATAATGGCATCATATACAGTAGATTACTGCCCCTCCCAATGTCTTTCATTTTTTAAATTAACATCTTTATTGATATATAAATCACCCAATTAGTTTCTAGCATAGTCACAGAGTTGTGCAGTCATCACCCCAATCAGTTTTAGAACACTTTCATTACTGCAAAGGAAACCTTGTACCCATTCATTGTTAGTCACTTCTCATTTCCCACCAAATGCCCACACAGTCTCATTTCTAGGTTAGAATTCTGCATGTTTCATATAAACGCAATCAGACAATATGTATGGTCTTTTGTTACTGGTGTCCTTGACTTACAATAATGTTTCCAAGGTTCATCCATGCTGTAGCATACATATGCTACACATCAGTACTTCATGTCTTTTTACTGCTGAATAATATTTCATTGTATGGATTTACCACATTTACTTACCCTTGTGTTAGTTGGTGGACTTTTGGATTGCTTCCACTTTTAGCTATTATGAATAACATTACTATGAACATTGCTGTACAATAATTTTGTGTAGCTATGCTTTTATTGCTGGGTCATAGGGAAATTCTGTGTTTAACTTTTTGAAGAAGTTGCAGAATGTTCTCTGAAGGACCTATGCCATTTTACATTCAGATCAGCAAAGCACAATGGTCTCAGTTTTTCCACATCCTTATCAATATTTTTTTATTTTCTATTTTTTTATATCCAATTAATGGGTATAAAGTGCTATTTCTTTGTCTCTCCCTAACAACTAGTAATGTTGAACATCTTTTTATGTCCTTATTGGCCATTTGTGTAGCTTCTTTGAAGAAATGTGTATTCAAATTATTTGCCCATTTTTAAAATTGGTTATTGTTGAATTACAGGAATTCTTTATATATCTGGATTTAATTCCTTATCGGATACATGATTGGCAGAAATGTTCTCCCATTCTGTGGGTTGTCTTCATTTTTTTAATGGTTCCCTTTGATGCATGGAAATTTTTTATTTTAATAAAGTCAAATTTACCTGTTCTTGATCTTGTTGTTTATGTTTTTGGTATCACATTTAGGGAACCATGGCCAGATCAGGGATGCTAAAACTGTATGTCTATAGTTTCTTCTAAGAGTTTTATCATTTTTAGTCTTACCTTTAGATTGTTGATCCATTTTTAATTAATTTCTCTATATGGTGTGAGAGAGAAGTCCAGCTTTATTCTTTTGCATATGGGTATCCAGTTGTTCCAGCATCATTTATTGAAAAGCCTATTCTTTCTCCATTGAATATTCTTAGCAGCTTTGTCAAAAATCAATTGGCTGTAAGTGTGAAGGTTTATTTCCCAATTCTGAATCTTTCCATTCATTTATATTCTAACCTGGGCCAGTACAACATTGTTTTTATTATTTTAGCTTTGTAGTGAGTTTGAAATCAAGAGGTACATATCCTCCAACTTTTTTGTTGTTGTTGTTGTTGTTATTGTTATTCAACATTGTATGATTATTCTGGGCTTCTTGAATTTTCATGTAAATTTTGGGTTCAACTTGTCAATTTTTGTAAAGTAGTCTATTGGGAATTTTGTAGGGATTGAATTGAATCTGTAGGTAATTTGAAGAATACAGGAAGTCCTCATTTAATGTCATCAGTGGGCTCTTGGAACTGCAGCAAAATCACATATAACAAAACAATCTGACAATTAGCCTAATTGATATAAGTAAGAGTTAAGTTCCTATATTTTCTCAATGTTATAATGAAAGAACACTGAATGAAATGACATTATTTGAGGACTGCCTGTATTGCCAATTTAACACTATTAGGTCCTCTGACACATAAGTAGGGGAGTCTTTCCATTTTCTTGGGTCTTAATTTTTTTCAACAATATTTTACAATTTTCAGAGCATAAGTTTTATATTTCTTTGTTAAATTTATTCCTATCTTATTTTTATTATATTATAAAAGGGTTTGGTTTCAAATTTCATTTTCAGATTAATAGATATGTATAGTGATATAATTGATTTTTATTAATTTTAGTATTTTTGTTGGATTTCTTAAGATTTTCTATATACAAGGTCATGTTATCAGCAAAAAAGATAGTTTTATTTCTTCTTTTCCCTTTCTAGAAATAGATACCTTTTATTTCACTTAATTGATAAATTCTCCAGGCTAAAATCACCAGTAAAATGTTGAATAGAAACTATAAGGGAGCGCACTGAGTGTTGTGGAAGCAGCTTCTTGGTCCCTTGCTCTTGTAAAATGGCCTTCAACTTCAGAGCTCCCTTGGACACCTTGGGCATCTTGGGCACCTTGGTTAGTGCTACAGCCACTGTAGCCCTCCACAATGGGTTCAGAGGATTTGGGACAACATCTACATCCACAGGTTCTGCAGTCAGCTTTTTTGCTCCAGCTAATACAGTCACTACTGAACACTGCAGTTGTAATCAGAACAAAGGTTTTGGATCCGGTACTGGTTTTGGCACAATAGCTAGAACTGGGCCTGGTTTAGGTACTGGTTTGGGAACTAGACCAATGTTTGGAGGGTTTAATACGCAGCAGGAGCAACAAACTGTATTAGGTGGTCTCTTCAATCAGCATGTACTGCTCCTGCCCAGTCCAACTCACTAATAAGTATGGCAAGAGCTCTTTCTTCTCCATATTTAGAAGTGCTGTTAGAAGATGAGAGAGATGCTATGTTGGCATGATGGAATCCACTGCAGGCCTTTTGGGGAACCGGAAAATGCTATTTTAACAAAAATATTTCACTAGTGGAATTCACACAAGAAAGTCCCTTTGTCAATTTAAAGAAGTAGGTTATAATTGTATGCCCAATAATAAAGATGAAGATGGGCTAGTGGTTTTAGTTTTCAATAAAAAAGAAACAGATATTCAAAACCACCAACAGCAATTGGTAGTCATTGCCTAAAATTTTGGGAAGAGAGTAGGCCCTCCCAGTAAATGTAGAGGGTAGGAAACATGGCTAGTTGCTCAGAAAGTTGTCAGTTACTTATTGAGCGTTCTCCAAATGCTACTTCAAGAAGAGTTGCAACTACAACTCTATACACTTGTTTGAACAAACCAGCATAAAAGCACAGATGCAGCAACTTGGTGTAACACTGTCTACAACTAGAACAGAACTTTCTCTGCACAGATCAAACAACTTTTACCGAATCCTTCTGCTGGTGTTATTCTTGTTACCTGGGAACAAACCAAGTTGGATCGCCTTGGTTCTGAAAAGTTAATCCTGTACCAGTACTGGGTTTCAAAGAACTTAGAAAACTGAAGGTTCAAGATCAGATGGCAAAGCAGCGTCAGACCAGATTAGGTATATCTGATATATCTGAAGATATTGGTGAATTACAGAAGAAGCTAGCTATAGCTATGGCCAAAATTGCACAGTATAAGAGGAAGCTAATTGGCCTTTCCCATGACCCCTACCAGTCCTAATTAAACAGGAGATTCAGAGGAAGGGCTATGTCAGCTAAGCTGCTGTAAAAGCAGTTTGCGAGTTCAGTGTGAACTAAATGTACCTACTCTGTTGTAGGGCTGACTAAATTAACTGATGGCCGAAATGAGAACACAGAGTCATTTTGGAGCAGTCAAATCTGAAGAAAGATTTGTTACAAGACATCAGGCAACATTTGAAACAACAGGAAATTCTTAGCCACTTGATTAGCATCATAAAAGATGAATGAGAAGATATAAAAGTTGGTGGAACATGATTGAATGGAACCATCCACATCAGAGGTGATCTTTAGTTGACAGATCACAAACTTGTGATAAAGGTTTGTGAAATGTATCTTCGTGCTACATCAAGCTTTCCCTAAGAATGCAATGGACCACATGGAGGGAAAAAAAGAAAGAAAGACAATCCTCTCCTGGCTTGGTTTTTGAGAAGATTACTAACAAAACATTGTTCTTCAACAAAATAATGAAGAAAATTGAAACAGAAGCACAGATACATAGAACAGACTGACAGCTGTTGGAGGGGAGTTGGGTGGGGGCTGGACGGAAGAAGGTGAAGGGAGTATCCAAGGAACATACATGCATGATTCATGGATATGGAAAAAGGTGTGGGGATTGCCTGAGGGATAGGGTGAAGGATGGGGGTGTGGGGCTGGATCGAAGTGGGCAAAGCAAGGAAAAGCAGGGACAACTGTAATAGCATAAAATACAATTATAAATACTCTTCAGGTTTGAAGTAAGTCATTTCACAGTTCTTCAAAGATAGCCTTTAAAAGATTTATATTTAAAAACTGTTATTCACTTTGATAAGTACAGTTACTTAAAAATATGTACTATGCCCTGGCTGGTGGCACAGCGGATAAGGCAAAGGTTGCTGGTTCAATTCGTAGCCAGAGAACATAACCAAGTTGCAAGCCAGGTCTCCAGCCAGCTCTGTAGCTGGAGGCAGTTGAAAGGCATCACACATTGATATCTCTCTTCCTCTCCACCTCTCTCCCTTCCCCTCTCTTCTCTCTAAAAATATTAAATAAAATCTTTTAAAAAATATGTACCATTATCCATTTTTACAACAGCATTTTTCTTTTAAAAAATCAACATTTAATGATTATTCTCCATTGAGCCTATATGCCTTTCCATAACAAACAAATATGCAATATCTACTTTGCATATAAAATGTAGGACTACTTGGCTGATGGAAATGTGTATTTCAGAATATAAATGTATATCAGTTTTTACATTTGTGAATTCATCTGTGGGAGAAGTAAAGAAAATACAAGAGTACCTAATGATTAATGTAATTTTCTTTTAATTCTATAAACATTTGGAAATATATTGTTTTAATATTTCACATATTTGAAATTTCAGAATGCAACTAAACAATTAGGATATAACAAAATTATATTTTATCATTTTTGCAACTTTTGTGTTTTAAACCTTTTTCTCTCTAAAGAATATGAAAACAAATTCTTGATTGTAATTACTTTTATATAATACTTACTGGTGCTTAATTTGGTTCTGAGAGAAAGACCATTTATGGCTATATAAGTATTAAATCATAATTACAATTAAAAAAAAAAAGAAACTAAGAGTTGATACTCATCTTTTTTTCTAACTGTAGGGAGAGAATATTCAGTCTCTTATCATTAAGTGTTATTTTAGCTCTGGGTTTTAAATTATATGCCCTTTATTTGGTTGAGGAAGTTCCATTTTATTCCTAGTTTAAGGTTTTTATTTGTTCATGATTGGGTGCTGACTTTTTTGATAATTTTGTATCAAAATTATCATAGTTTTTGTCTTTTAGTTTATTGATAAATTATGTTGTATTAATTCTTGGATATTAAACCAACTTTGCATTTCTGATATATGTTCCACTTGCTTATGATGTAAAATTCTTTTCAAACTTTGATGAATTCAATTTGCTATTATTTTGCTGAGACTTTTCACATCTATAGTTAGAAGAAATACTGGTGTGTAATTTTCTTGTGGTATCTTTTCATAGTGTTCATTCAGAAAGAGAGAAAAACATTGTCCTATTCTTTTTTCTTTGGAAGAGTTTGTGAAGAATAGTTTTTTGTTGTTGTTGTTGGGTTTTTGTTTAGTTTTTGCTTTTAGGAGAGAGGTAGGGAGAGATGAAGAGAAAAAGAAATCTCAGTTGGTTGTCTCTTGTATGTATGTACTCAGACCAGGGATTATACACATTTGGATGAGAGGTCTCCTGTGCTCTCAACCCGACTGATAATCAAACCCAAAACCTAGGTATGTGCCCTGATTAGGAACTGAACCCACAACCTTTTGGTTACAGGAAGATGCTTCAACCAACTGAACCACACTAGCCAGGGCTGAAGAATTGGTATTAATTTCTTTTTAAATGTTTGTTAGAATTTACCAGTGAATCTATCTAGAGCTGGGCTGTTCTTTGTGGATAGATTTTTAATTACTATTTTAGTAACTAAGGTCTATTTATATTTTGTATTTCTTCTTGAGTCAGCTTTGTTAATTGTGTCTATTTCATCTTAATTATATAACTTGTTGGCATACAGTCAATCATAGGCAGGAGTCTCTTACCACCTTTTTTGGTTTCTGAAAGATTAGTAGTAATGTTTTCACTTTCATTTCTGATTTTAGTAATTTTAGTCTTTGAGTCTTTTCACCTTCATTTTCCTCTTCTTTTTTGGTCAGTTGAACAAAAAGTTTTATTTTTGTTTTTTAAAATTTTAGTTATTATTTTTAGAGAGAGGAGATGGGAGAGAGGCAGAGAAGGAGAGAGACATCATTGTTTGGTTGCCTTTTATCTGCCTCCAGCTACAGAGCTGGCTGGAGACCTGGCTTGCAAGCTGGTTATGTGCCCTGGCTGGGAATCGAACCAGCAACCTTTGGGTTCACAGGCTGGTTGCCTTATCTACTGTGCCACCAACCAAAGCCTGTTAATATTTTTAAAGAAACACTTTTTCAGTTTATTGATTCATCCTTACTATGTTTATATTCATTATTTTATTAATTTTCCCTTCATTTTTCTTTCTTTGGGTTTAGTTTGCTTTTTTTCTCTAGTAAGATGGGGACATTAAATTACTGATTTGAAATCTTTCTTCTCATTTAATGCAGTTGTTTCTAGCTATATGTTTCCTTTGAGCACTGTTTTAGTTGCAAACCCTCAGTGTCTTTTGATACTTTCTGCTCCATTAGCCTTTTTTTTTTTTTTTTTTTTTTTTTTTTTTTTTTTTTTTTTTTTTTTTTTTTTTTTTTTTTTTTTTTTTTTTTTTTTTTTTTTTTTTTTTTTTTTTTTTTTTTTTTTTTTTTTTTTTTTTTTTTTTTTTTTTTTTTTTTTAAATCTCCTCTTCAGTTTTTCCTCATGCCCCTTACTGCTTCTTTGAGACCACATTTTCACCTGGTCCCTACTGAACATAGCTTGAGACCTTTGCATTGGATTATCTTACTAACTCCCACAGCAGCTCTGTGAAGAAATTAGTGTTATTGTCATCCTTTTCTAGTTCAGGTAATTCAAATGCAGAAAGTTGAAGGAAATACCAAGTTCTGTTATTAGTATACATCATATTTGAAGTTTGCTGTCATGCTTCATGCTTTCTCCCTGGGGATTTTTATTTATTACAGTGCAGTTTACTGTAGATAAGGATGATTCTACTATGGCATAAATGTTGGTTCTGATCCTACTCTTGTTCCACTCCATGAGGTTCTTTCATCTGATTGACATGCCTTTCATTGCTTCACTCTTTTCACCCAGTCATCTGCGAAATCTTTCCTGAGACCCCAGGATAGAGCTAGGTGCCCTACCAGGTTCTTCTCTCCCCTTTACTTGTGACTTTACCATAGCACCTATCAAATGGTGTATGTATCCTTTCCTATCTGTCTGTCTTCCAATGCTGTGAGCTTCTGATGGGTAAGCACCAAGTTTCCATATTATTTGGATGTTTTCGTTTTTGTTTCTTTGTTTTTTTAAACAACTGCTTGGAAAATGATGAATGAATCTGAGGTGGAAGAATATGAAGATCAGTATGGAGTTACTGCCCCAGACCTCTCTTTGAATTCAGTGAACTTTTATACCCTTTCACCTGCCATCTCGTGCTTCATTCAGTTCCTATTCCGATGCCAGCTCCTTGGGCACGTTGTTCCTGGTATCCCAGATCGGATCAACTACTTTAACCATCTCCTTTACAGTATTATTGTGATGTAATTTATTAAATTTTTGTGAAGTTATCTTTCTGATGTCTATCACCTCCACTAGATAACAAGTTGTACAAGAACAGAGGCCAACTGCCCTCTGCATAGCTGTTTGCTGGCCCACAGCCCAGGGCCTAGCTTTTAGAGGAACATCAATAAATATTTCTTGGGCAAATGAATTATAGTAGCTATAAGTTATTCTTTTTTTTTTATGTTTTATCTGTATTTTATATCTTGTTTGCCAGTTTAATAATGGAGATATGTTAGCTTGGCCCAGAAATGTTCATCAAAACCCACAATGATTGTGACCTGCAGACCAAGATATTTTAGGATACTGGTCCTGCTAAGACATGGTCCTTTCCAGCTCAATGTTTACTCTCCATTCTAGAGCTAAAGCACCATGATACAAGCCAAGCTGAGTGAAGACACTGCTTTCAAAGCACAAAGTAAACCTCACCCTGATGATGCAGGGAGAAGTTTCATGCCAGATTTTATAGGCCATTGCATTTTTTAAAACATAAAACAATTTATCAGAATTCTATGCTCTTGAAATGATCATAATGATCTTGTGAGCATTTAATAGGCTAATAAAACTTCTAAGCAGGCTTTCTCAGTCTTTCACTGTTAATGAACTCCCTTACATCTCTCTATACTCTCTTTTAGCATTAATATTTCCTCAGTTTGGTAGCTTTGGGATTCCAAAGTGCTCACAAGAATGGCTGAATGATCAGATTTGCAGGCACATATATACGATGAAATCAAGACAGAAGCAGAGTCCTGGTCTTTGATCCTTCACTGTGCATGGCCACTCCCCTCCATAACTAATTATGCTTAATATTTTTCTGGCCTCAGAAAATAACTTTTATTATTGGTTGTCAGTTACTCTAAGATTTAAAAAGTTAAAATCAGCACAGTGTCTGGAGAAAATGGGTTTCATGCTTTCTGTTATAGAATTTGTACACTTCAGCTAAAACAAAATTTGGATGTTGTGTTATATGAGCTTTCCTACCAAAGAAAGAGCAGGATAAAAGATATTTGGTAATCTATATGTGAGGACTGTACATTTATTCCTGGATTTGGGGTGATGTTTATAATGAATATAAACCTCATTCTACTCCATTTTAATTACTACTATTAGTAGTTTATACTACTTTTTTGATGATTCTTTACTCCTTATGAATTATAAATGTAAAGCACCTATAACTTTTCATTTTGATGAATGAACGGGCTCTCTAAGCTTTCTTGTTAACTGTCAAGTCTTGCTGTTTATTGAGACAGCTCACCCTGTGACCTGAGTGGCACCCACACCACTGCTACGCACTCTCTGCCCAGGCAGTCTGAGGATGAATGAGGTGGCCACAATGCTTTGGGTTGCATCACAGCCTCACCTCTCACTGACTCTGCCAGGTTGGGGGCATTGCATTCCCAAGGCCTTTTGTGTTTCCAGGTTCTTCATTGTACAAAAGGGACAATAACACCAATTCTGTAAGGTGGTGAGGATTTCATGAGTTTATATGAAGAATGAATAAATATTAATAGTCTTCTCCTCCCCATTGCTTCCCATCTCCTGCTTGTAAAAACAAATAAATTCCATGTTATGGGTATTTACTAAACTTCAGATAAAACAATGAAGACACACTGTGATTGTGTATGTTTGCCAGTGTGTGTGTGTGTGTGTGTGTGTGTGTGTATGCGTGTGGAGAGGGTCGGCTAATTGCCATCTCTCTATCAGCTCTGCTTGATTCTGTCTCCCTGGAGTAGACTTGGCATTTTTCCTCTGGGTAGATGGTGCGTATGTGAGCAAAGATGCTCAGAGTCGTGGTCCAATAAAGAGAGACACTCACCAAGTAGATTGCTTGCCTCTTTAGAAATTGAGGACTAAGATTATATGTACATATTGGATTTAGAATGTAAGGAGTTTTAAAATGACACTTGAATGTTGGGAGAGTAAAAGCAAACTACATCACTTCAATTTTCTTTAAGCTATCAAGAGAGGGTATAGTGACCTCCTTCAATATACTTTTTATTAATTCTCTCAAATATCTGGTTCTTTTGCTAGGTGCTTTTTGGTTGATAGTTGGAGACCTCAAGCAATATGCCAGAACAAAGCAACGATTACCGGGTGGCTGTGTTCGGAGCAGGTGGTGTTGGCAAGAGCTCCCTAGTCTTGAGGTTTGTGAAAGGCACCTTCCGGGAGAGCTATATCCCCACTGTGGAAGACACCTACCGGCAGGTCATCAGCTGTGACAAGAGCATCTGCACCCTGCAGATCACGGACACTACGGGCAGCCACCAGTTTCCTGCCATGCAGAGGCTGTCCATTTCCAAAGGGCATGCCTTCATCCTGGTGTACTCCATCACCAGCCGGCAGTCCCTAGAAGAGCTCAAACCCATTTATGAACAAATCTGCGAGATCAAAGGTGATGTGGAGAGTATCCCCATCATGCTAGTGGGGAACAAGTGTGATGAGAGCCCAAGCCGCGAGGTGGAGTGCAGTGAGGCAGAGGCCCTGGCCCGCAAGTGGAAATGTGCTTTCATGGAAACCTCAGCCAAGCTCAACCACAATGTGAAGGAGCTCTTTCAGGAGCTGCTCAACCTGGAGAAGCGCAGGACTGTGAGCCTACAGATCGATGGGAAAAAGAGCAAGCAGCAGAAAAGGAAAGAAAAGCTCAAGGGCAAATGCGTGCTCATGTGAATGCCCTTCTTCATGTCCCCTATCACCTCACTGTCTTCCTTCCACGTGAAACACACCATCATCAGGGTAGCATGTAAGATGCCCATGTTATATATTACATTTTGACTGAGACATGCCCAATTGTCCTTAAGAGGGCATTCACACCACCAACAATAAACCCCCCTCTTCAGAATCAGGGATTCTGCCAGACAATTGAAATGAAAACCAACATGCTCAGCCTTGGAAGGAACTGAGAGGTGCCAGCATTGTATGATGATATCATGTGCCATTAGGAGGTAGTATGAGTTGAGGGGAGCCACTGTCACCTGCATGTGTGCCCAAGCATGTTCACCTGGAGCCACAGGTGCCACCACAGGCCAGGCCTTCCCCTCTGTTCAGAAGCCAGTGCCCTCATGGGGGAGGGGAGAGGCTGGAGGAAGTGAAAAGACCAGGCCAAAGTGGCATGTTTCATGGTTCTTTCACTGAATTAAAACAGAATAACAGCCTCCCCCAGAGGATAGTCTCTCCAGCTTTCAGCTAACCTGTGTACCTTGCTACCCAGAGGGGGTCTCACCTCACTAGACCTAGTTGGCAGGTATTGGTTTAATCTTTTAGAGTGTTTATTTTCACACACAATGATGAGTTCACTACAAGTGTGCCGCTCTGTCAGGAATTCTTCAGTGTGTGAGTGAGGATATTGTGACTTTATGAACACCCAGCACTACCCTTGTGTTAGATGTAAGGGTTTTACATATGAAGTTTCCTTCCTTTAATCCATGAAGGATATAACTTCTTCCAGCCTTTAGATTTTAAATAAAAGCAATTAAAGTAGACATTTCTATATTCCTGCAAGATGGATTTCTTTTTTAAAATAACTCAATGTGTATCCAGCTGGGCAACAGCTAACAAAGGCCATTTGAAGACCAGAAGCACATACATTTTCTAAGAGACAGACATATGTATGCCATAGTTTGCACCTTAATGAAATATTTTCAAACAAGTTCTTCACTATGTTTCAATAACCTATCTATAACAGTGTATTTCTGAAAAATATCAAGTAATAGTAGATTATCCTGCATTCTCCACTTAAATGTCTCCTAAGAGCTGTTCAATGTAGTGTTCACTCGGGAAACAATTATCTTTTTCTTCTAATGATCTCGTGTGCCTCTTAATCCTTGAAACTGAATTATAGCCACTGCTGGTTCCTGACTGCTGGCATGCAGACAGGAGGGTGGTTGGAGACAGGCAGGACAGAGCCAGCCGGCTTCGATTGCTCTGCTATCCTTGAGTCGGTTTGGCTCTACTTCTGAAAATTCCCACTGACAGAGCTGGTGAGTTCTGTCTGTTCCAGGGAGCACAGCCCACGCCAGCCTTGACTCCAGAACTACCCTTGCAGCAGTCCTTCCTGTGGCCTGCCCAGCAGGCACAGGAAGTTAAGTGCAAGGCTTAGGCAGGGAGCTCCCTGGCTGTGGGCAGCAGCACCAACCTGGTGCTGTCAAGTGCAGGATGATTGTACTCACACCCTGTGGGTCTCCTCACATGGCACCTGCCCCTCCGGAGCAGGGCTGAGGCAGCAGCAACTAGGCAGCTCCCGCTTTCAACAGTTCCTAAAATTACCCTCTCTGGTTAAATTGTCCTTCTGTCTCATCCTCTCACTCTTCTAATAAATCCCCCTTGGGATGTGTTTAGTGTGGGGGAGGTGCTTTGAGAGCCATTTGATCTATGGTCTCCCCACCCCATGGCCTCTGAGAACAAATCCTGAACAAGGAGGTTATAGAAGTGGCCTGGGCATCAGTAGGGGTACCCAGAACCCCTCTTGAGCCCCTCTCCAAGTCCTAATGAGTGTGTCCCCCTGTGGGCTGGTCTATTCCGGTGGCTAATCTACAGCCCTCACAGATCCAGTTGGTGGATTTTCTAGGACATTTGCATTTCAACTCATCTCTACCTTTTTTCTATTTCTATAATCAGAGAAATGTAATTAATTTTAAATTTAGCTATGGGTTAAGTGGAAAAAGGAATAGGACATCATGGCCAAAATGGAATTTAGAAGTCTTGGTGGGTGTGTTGCTAATAGTAAAATATGAGACCTCCCTTGGGCTGAAATGTCCTTGAGGCTTCCAGTGTGTGCTCTCCCTGCTGACCACCCAGTTCCCACTGATACAAGTCAGAATAGCTTTCTGCCCTCTCAGGGCCAAAAGTTTTTAGAGCGTCATTAATATGTTTAGAGCTTCATTAATATGAGAAATTTGTCACTACTGAAAATCTGATCTCACTTAGGACACATTTTGTTCCTCTGAGTTTTGCCTGTGAGTTTACAGGAAGGCTATTGATGCTTCAATCATGGTCTTTGTTCTGAGATCATTTTCTATGAATGACACTGATGGTATTGTGATTATGGCAAATAGTCTTTCAAGAGTTCCCTAGTTGGTCCAGGGCTTGAGGCATTAGTTCCACTGAATCAAATGTTGTTAGCAGTTATGTGGCCCCATCCTCAATATGTAGTTGTGATTCTTGAGGATGCGCCCTACATTTCATATGGGCATAGAAGTTTTGAACTAACCCAGTAAATCATAGCTCTGAATGATGCTTTGAGGATGGCACTTTGGAAATAAGCATGGCATTCAATATGTTCCTTTCTGTCCCTGCCAGTCCTTCCTCCATCCAGTGATAAGCCATGGGCATGCCTTGGGCACGCCTGCAATACAGCAAGACCAATACAAGAGCAATACTGAATTGTTCATCAGATCAAAATTATATATAACAACTATATATATATATATATATATATATATATATATATATATATATAATTTATCTTCCTGCATTTTGAAGTAGAAAGTAGTACATTGTGCATACCCATGTTAGTATATTTGTTTCACTGTTCGTAATATTTCAGAAATGCTCATTCTTTGTAGAATAAAAAACATTAAATATTTAAAAAGTTGCTCTGTGATAATTTTCCTTCAAAATTTGTAATGTGTTGCTCCTATATCAGCTATCTGGAAGGATCCATAGCTCATAGGAGACATGTAAGCCTTGAAAGCTCCATCCTGGAATTCAGTGCCCCACAAAGACAACTGTGGACAGAGTATTTATAGAGCATGATTTTATATATGTGGGATGTCAATGTGTATATTTACATTTAATGTGTGTTCACTGTTACACTTCCATTATCTATATATTTTACTTTACATTGATAAAAATTGCCCTTAAGTTTCCAGTTGCCAGTGATGTTCTGAAAATAATGAAACATTAAAATAAAGCTTTGTCTCTAACACCCTGGCTGGAAGATGGTGATGTTTCTTATTTTGCAGGACCCAGCTTATCTGTGGTGGTCATGACCTTGTTCTCCTGCAGCCACGGTTCTGTGATTCTGGACCAGAGAGGAGACTGTCAGGCTCTGTGCAAGTCTAGAATTGTGCTTAGCAGCTTCCCTGCAGTGTTCCCTCAAAGCTTCCCAGCTGTTCCCTATTGCTGGGCTGATGGGATGCTCCAGTCTAGTTTAAAATAGGAGTGCAGTATCTCTCCATCTCCCCAGCTCCTCACAAGGGCCAGGCTATTCAGAGGGGTGGCTCCAGAGGCCCTGGCACTATTATGGGCAATTTCCTCTTGACAAGCTTGGTCTTCACCCCTCCTTCTCAATGCTAATGTAACAGAAAACTGACTTTCAGAAAATAAATGGACAACAATAAGCAAATCAAAATCCTTCCTGGGCCACTGAATAGCAAGGTAACTGTGGGCAGGTTCCTAACCTCATTGTGCTTCTGCAAAATGAGAATTATGAACCTCTGCAGCATGGCCAGCCCTGAGGATTAATTAATGATAAGTACAAAGCACTTAAAGCTGTCTTGCTGCATATTAAGCTTTTAAAGGAAATAAGATACCTTTAAGTAAGACTCCGGAAAGTTAGGCAGTGAGAAAATGAATCTTCGGATACAACAGTTAACCAGAAACTCTCAGGCTCTTCAAGCTTCTTGAACAGCTTTCTAGGTCTTGCTCTCAGCATGTCCCCACCCCAGGTTATTATTGTTACATTTTTCAGGGTTCTCCATTAATAGAGATAATTTAATCACTGGGTCCCATTAGGCCCCATTAAAGAGCATACTATCTAGTACTTATCAAGTTTAATGTTCAAATAAGGCACTTGAGGACCTTGTGATTCAGCACAGTCCACAGGGTTGTGGTGCCTAGAAATCTGCATTTCTACTGGGCTCCCAAATGATGCTGATACTGTGGCCCATGGATCACACTCTGAGTGGCAGGGCTGTAACCTATGAGTACTCCACCTTTGCTCCCCACTGGAGTCACCTGGTGGAGTCTTTAAACCTAGTGATATCCAGGCCTGCTCAGAAATCATGACTTAAGTGGGTCTACAATGTGGCTTTGGCTTCAGGGTGATTAAAAGTTCCCAGGCAACTGAATGTGAGACAAAATTTGAAAACAGATGCTGTCAGCCAAATTTAATTGGAAGTGCCTGCCAGCTCCCTAAATGGAGTTCCTCTTTAATGAATGTTTTCCAGGCAGCAAATTGGTGAATTTGGTGCTAGGGTCCTGGGCACCTCTAGGTACAGCATCTTCCAATATTGGTGTGCAGATAAAAGTGTAATATAGCTCTTGGCACCACCCCACCTAGAGGGGTGACCTCATTGGTCTTAGGCCTGAGCCCCAAACTGTTTAGAGTGTTCTGTTCTTACCTGGCCCAATTGTAGCACAGCACATGTGCTGTCAAGGGCTCTGCAGACTTGCTATTGCCCTCAATACTGTCATAAGCATATGTTTGTGATAGTCTTTCCTATACACCATCCAGGCAGCTGCTTGGCTAGCTGCCTGGGAGCAGCCCGGCACCAAGGAATAGACAAGAGTCACACACAGTAACTATGTTATTCACTCAGCTTTTATTGACTGAAGGTTCACTCAAAGTAGAGCATCAACATGTACTAATATCCTACTCACACCCTTAATAATCTATGAGGATTACACACACACACACACACACACACACACACACACACAAAGAGCAATCAGTGGGGGATAATAAACCTGAGTCCAAAAGTCTCAGTGTGTGGGTCCAGGAGACAGTATGATAGGCAAGGGAGTTGTCAGCATCTTGCAAGAAAGGATCTCTGGAACCTGGTGGACACTAGGGCTGATGGATTCTTCAGTCCCCAGGGCAGAGCCTCCAGCAGCTGATATCCAAGGAGATCAGCATATGCCATGGAGCAGCACTCTGGTGTGTGGAGCTCGGCTGTCTCATCAGTGGTCTGGAACCTGCCTCAGTTATACCTTGAAAGTGGTGTATTCCGCCCTTCTGGGTCTTTTCAATAAATGTCATGGCACCCCTGATGGCAAATGTGGAATTTTCCCAGGAACCTGTGGGTGGTACATGGGTGTCATGTTTGACACCCCTGCTGAAAAGGGTGGAATTTTCCCAGGACCCTACCTACAGGTGGTTCCACTCTGCAGACGTGGCTGCTCTGGTCACATGTGCGGTATCTTAGGTGTACCTCCTTGCCAGATGTGCTAGCCTGACTTAGGCAGTTTCCCTCCTGAACCAAAGTGTCCTGGGTTACTGGCAGCTACCTTGGTTGACTGACTCCACTTTGTTTTATACACTATATGCTATTTTCATCAGACCAATGCCGTTTCATTGGTCCTGCTCTCCACAGATAAGGATACATGAATTCGGGTCAAGGGTCTGAGCTTCTCACCTGCAGGCTGTCTATGACCTGAGGCAGCTGCTCTGTCCTGCCACTCTCCTGCTCTCCTGCTCCAGATTGGAGCAGGGTCTCACATACCTTCCTATTTTCACAGTTCTCAATTATTCTGTCACTTTCCCATTCCATTACTTTTGCTTCACTAAATGAGGCCTTTGCCCAGCCTTGTACACAAGTCATTGGTGACCTGAGAGACAGGCATCTGCCTTGGGTATTTTAATATAACTCCTACAGTCATAAGGACAAAAGTTATCATTTTTAAAAAAATATTTTTATTTCTTTATTTTTAGAGGGAGAGGAAGGGAGGGAGAAAGAGAGGGAGAGAAATGTATGGTTGCCTTTCACCTGCCTCCAGCTTCAGCCAAGGCTGGCGACCTTGCTTGCAACCTGGTTATGTGCCCTGGCTGGGAATCAAACCAGCGACCATTGGGTTCACAGACTGGTGCCATTCCACTGAGCCACCAGCCAGGGCAAAAGTTATTTTTTATGGGTTTTCTATTATAATTGCTCACATGCCCTTTGCCTCAAGGAAATGGAAGGGATTTGCCTGGGGTTAGGAATACGTAAACCACAAACCACCTGCTTTCACTGAACTTCCATAAGGAGGGAGATGTAGGGATCCTAAAATCCATGGATATAGGTCCAGTTATGACAGATATCAGGTAAAAGTTCTGCTGGTTTTTTATTAGGGGGAACAAAAGGATGTAAAGTAGATGTGAAAGGTTTACTGCCCTCCTGTCCAGGTCAGGATTATGTTCTTTGCTATCTGTTTGATAACAAAAACACATTAACTTTTAAGAAGAACCTCTTAAAATTACCAAGTACCAAGTGTTTGTTAGCACTCAGTGTGCATGTTTGCACACATGTACTGAACCATCAAAATGGGGTATTATAAAGTATCCCACACCCCACATGACAACCATTAGTGAGTATCTAGAGCTCAGAGAACGAGAAAATGGCTGGCTTAAGATACCATTATCACTGTGAAACTTGCACCATGCAAAAGCCCATATTTCAAAATCCACAACTTTGGCCATGAGTTTCCTCTACTCAGAAGTCCCTTCTCTCCCTATCCCATTCCTGCTTATTAAAATGTTTCCCTATATGAAAGCTCTCATCCAATGAATTCCTCTGTAAAGTCTTCCCTAGTCATTTGAATCAAAAGAATTCTCACCCTCTTCAAAATTCCTCTTGGTTCTTATTTTTCTGTCTTTTATGGCTCTTCCAACATATTTCATTTTGCTGACATGGGTTTTGCTTATGTCCTGATTTGTTTCATACTATTTAACCTAAAGTCATTGGTGAACTTCTTGGCAAGCTGAACTGTACCTGTTACAATGAGGAGCAAACCCCATCTAAATATTCATGGTGGGACTCTGCACAGTTCTCCAGACATGCCCATTCTGCTCTCTCTGGGTACATCGTGGAGTTATACTTCCTGACACCTGTGCTGTTGAGGAGGATCTGACCTTTCTGGCTGAGGAGTTGTGAGTGGAAGAAAGTGTTCCATTGCCAATGAGAGGTCCTACAGCGTCCTTTCCTTCTCCCACAGGAGCAGCGATGCCCCAGACAGTGGCTGCTCCATCAACTTAGATTCCCAAGTGAGAAAAATGGTGAGATGGGAGCTGCACTTCCTCTGATCTGCAATAGACATATAGATCCAGGGAGAAATACACCTTTGTTGTTTAAAGCTATCAAAATTTGAGGGATGGGGAAGGATATGGTAACATATTCACCTTATCTTGACTAATTTACTGTCTTTGGTTTGTAATCTTAGAGATGAACATTTCCTTCTTGTCATCCTTTTCCTTTTAAAATAACAAATGAACAAATTATATACCCTACAAATAAATCCAGTAGTACTATAAAAGATGAAATTCTTAAGAACATGCCAGAGTCAGACTTGTAAACTTTTCTTCGTCTTCTTTGACAGGTTATTTTTTTTTTTAAGCATTCTTAAATTTAGGTTGAGTAGTATCAACTAAAAATGAATTAGATTAGAGAAAATATACAATACATTTGACTAATTGGGTGACAACTCTTCCAGCATTCTGAAATATCTTGCCTTTGCCCAAAAAGTTAGTATGGCTTAAGTTGTGGCTGGCTTAGCAGCATGTAGGCATTTTCAGTTTTCAAGAAAGAGACAGTGAAATGGTTTGTTTTATTACCTTATGAAGTTTACAAATGTGAATTGTAAAACGAGGTGGCTTTCATAAAATTCCCATTGAGAACCTAATATATGTATTTTCAACTTCTGAACAGCTGTTCCAGAGCCACCAGGACTTCTGTAGTACTGTGCCTGTCATCTCAGCTAGCACATTTTCCTGCCTATTGTATGGACACTTTCTGGTGTTTGTTAAACTGCATCTTTTTTTTCCTTTGCTTGTCTAACTCATGATTTAATGAACCCTAGAGGTAGAGATAAAATAGTAGCAAACACTTAATTTATAATGGTGTAAACCACTATGAACCTCTTTGCATATGCAAATATGTCAATCTGTGAGTATAATTATTTTGGAAGACAAGAATCTCTCCCCCAATCAAAATAAAGGTGTTTTGTAAATAAGATGAAAATGTCTTCTGATTTGATATTTTGATACCTTACCAATTAATTGTTCTTCCAGAAAAGAATTATGAATTCAACCAACTTTCACCCTCATTTGTAAGCCAATCAAGATCTTTTTTAATAAAAAATGCAAATAATGATTTTAAGTGTGAAACTAATAAAATGTTGTTAAAGAAAATGAACAAACGAGGAATATCTTTTTTTTTTTTGTAGCAGAAAAGGACAGAAGTCATATTATCACAAAGAAGCCACTAAGATTAGACTCAAAGTTTATCATAGGTGTTCTCTAAGAGGAGGCATAATAAGTTTTTGTTTAAAATTTCTTTATTTATAGTTGGATATTGCATAATACTAATGGCATGCCATGTGGAGAAACAGTTGCCAATGCATTAGTGTGTTTGCTGATTCTGTTTCACACTTGAATCTGTTCAACGCCTACTGGTGTGACATGTGAGAGGTCAACAGAGAATCCATGCCATAGAAAATGTTTTTATCATTGTCCTTGGTTTACTATGTTGCAGTATTTTGAGAGGCGATGTGCTCTGCACAGGGTACACTACTAGAATACAGTGGAAACTGGCTATAACTGTCTGTCATAGAAAGGGGAAGTTTGCATTTGAATAGAAAATCACTTACTGCTTTATTCTCCAGAGTAGTAAGTGGTTAACTACATGCCTCTTGACCTTGATTTTATGATTCAAGGAAACAGCAAAAACTATAAATATAAACAGATCATGATCAGCAGCATTTTGTCAATCTTCTATGCTTATGAAAACAGGAGGGTGTTGAGTGTATAGGTTTCAGCATAGAGTAATTGACCATTGAAGAGAAATGCTTTTACCAAGTTTTGCCGTTAAAGGTAAGTTGAGCTATTTTCTTTTTTGAAACTGATGTTAGCAACATGATCAGATGACATGTTTTTGGGACACATAGAGCACCTTAACAGGCTTGAACACAAGCTTCAGGCCAAGATTTTATAGTAATTATTATTTTTTTTACTTTAAGGATAGTATTTTATGGGAGCTTATTTCATTGAATATGACAGCAAAATCACAAGTAATAGTTACTTAAACAACAGAGAAGAACTTATTTATGTACATAGCTGCAGCTAGTGGCTAGGGAGGCTCAGGAAAGACTCTTTTTATCTGGGACACAGTGTGCTTATTTAGAAGTTGGGGTTCTCCTGTTAAGAAGGGAAAATGTGTATTGAAAGGCACCTGACTGTTTTAAAATATAGGTTTTATTATTATTCAGGTGTGGTGAGAACTGCCATAGAAAAGATTGTCGCACTGGTAGATTCTAAGAGAAGGCTAATCCCTTGGGGCTGCTACACAGGGGAGCACCAGGAGACAGAGGGGCAGGGGGTGATGCTGTGGGCAGGCACCACTATGGTGTTTTATGTGGGAAGAAATGATCATGAGGCAGGGCTCAGGACTGGCTGGTGTGATTATCTGAGTGGGCTCAGGGCCTAGGGCCTGTCCTTGGTTGTATAATACCTAGCTCAGGAGTGAGCTAGGCAGGTGGACAGTGGCCCAAAAAGGAGGTACTTGAGATCTGGGCTCTGCATTGTTTGGTTTGCATATGAAAGTCATGCTCCTAGGTGAGTTGTTTAATACCTGTAGGAACTATTTAGCCCTAGAAGAAACAGTCCCTCCAGAATCAGCAAGTTCCAAGACATTCAAATAATCAACAATATAGAAAATAGAAGATACAGTTAATACACTGGCCATCTATCATGGATGGGATATCAGTATTTCATGAGAAGGTAAAATGGCTCACTTATCAACACCTTCCAAATATTTCATGCTTTTCTAAATTTATTAGACAAATAAAGCAATGACATGGTGTAAATAATTTTAAAGTATGTTCACTTCAAAAAAAGACAAGTACAATATGATTTTACTATGTTGAAGTGAATGAATAAAATGAACTAGTAAATAAAATAGAAGCAGACTCATAGATGAAGAACAGACTTATGGCTGTCAGAGGGTAGGAAGTTGGGGAACTGGGTTAAAAATGTCACGGGATTAAGCAAACAACAGCAACGAACACAAAATGTTCTTAGACACACACAGCGGTATGGTCTTTACTACAGGGCAAGGGAGGTGGGAGGAGATAGAAGAGGATATAAGGAAGATAAATGGTGATAGAAAGACTTGACTTGGGATAGTAAACACACAGTACAATATATGTATTCTAGAATTATGAACCTAAAACATATAACTTTATTAATCAATGTCACCCCGATAAATTCAATAATTTTTTTTTTAAAAAGAAGGAAAGCAAAACTGCCATTAACAGGAAACCTTAGGGAGTATAAACCCAAAATATTAAACATTGGTTATAGCTGAGTGATAAAATTTGTTTTGTTTTAGAAATACTTCTGTTTCTCTAAAATTTTCAGCACTGAGCATGTATTACTTATGGAATTACAAAAATAAGGTTAAAATAAAAAAATTAAAAATAAAACTATGTCCAAATGCTAAAAAAGAACATGAAAAAATGCTTTCTAAAGCCCAAATAAACAATGTATTAAGAATCTATTTGTTGTGATCTCTCCATTAAAACTTTTACCCTCTGGCTTTTGAGTACCACCTGCATCTTAGCCAAAATTAGATAAAACACTGAAAACAGCATCTATTGAGAAATATTTTCTCATTTCTGGGTCCATTTTCAACCTTAGTACCTAGAACTGTATGTCAGAATAATCAACTACTTCCTGTCACTCACAATGAGTTGTTATTTTGAGTAGGATTTTCCTATGTGGTAGATATAAATGACCAATAAGAGATACTAAATATTTAATGAAATGTGATGCTTAGTTCAAAGCATTTTCTCTCTGTTTCAGATTGAATAACACCCTGTGAAAAGATGAGGGACTGTGGTGGTTCATGTGAGACACTGCTTTCCCGACACACAGGGGACTTTCCTATGGGGTCTGTTTATTGGTGTCATGCTCAAAGGGCATGCATATCTTTTGACCACACACAGTATTCAAGTACCCCATCCTCTGTTTTGTGGTTCCTGTATGTTTCCAGGGCTGTTAGGCAGCAAGTCTTACACAGCAAGGAAGGTGGTGGTGGAATAACCACACCCAAGGGCTCTTCTCCTTACTCCCTGCTCCAGGATCTCCTTGGTCTCTTTTTGTCAATGGTGTGCTGGGGCCAGCTCCTGCTGGGCCTCAAGAGTCAATTGGCCGATTTTTGCAGCCCTGAGTTAAATGAGCTGAAGTCAATCACAAAAGGAACATAGACACCTTGACCAACACTGCAAATCAGGACTTCACTTTTTCCTTTTCTGGAGAGCTGGCTGTTAAGCATTTGCCAGCACACCATTGCTTTCAATGGATGAGGTATTTTATTTCTTGTTCCCCCAAGACTCTTTTCTGAGTGCTTTATTCCTCTTCTGGTTAATTGTTACTCACCATTCCTAAGAACTTTCTTCATTGGTCTCCCAGCTCATCAGTTACCAGTTTATTGTTATATTCATCATGAGCAATTACACTCTACAAATTTCTTTAAAAAATTATAATGCCAAGTGTTGTCAATGGTGTTGTGAGAACTGGTGTGGCATTTTATACACACTCTGGGAAGCATTAAAAGAACTATAAAACATATTATAACCCAGTTGACCTAACATTTCACTTTGGGCATATCTGAAACTAATTTGAAATATAGAAGAAAAAAAAGCTTGTGCCCAGAGGTGTTCTTTTCAGTCTTAATCAGTAGAAGACTGGGAAAAAATGAATCCTGTAGTTTCTCTGTAGTGTGTGTGCTATTAGATGGCAAGAAGTGGTTTTCAGAACAGTCGACTGAGGTGCTGTCAGTGAGTTAGTTAGCAAAGAAAATTTAAATTGGGTTCACCAAGTCAGAGGATCATGTCTTATATACTTTGGAAAAATATGCTTTAATGTAAAAGATATTTTTTTGGTTAATGCTCAATTAAGCCAGGAAATTAAGTTACCTGGATCAGTTGCCCAATTGAGGTTTTTACAATAATATTTTTAACAAGAAGCTTTGTAGAGTCTTTAGAGTTGGGCTGTTTCCACTGTAGTTGCTGTAGAAAGAGGGGCAGTGCTGTCCTGTCCCTCTCTGTGACACAGGGCAGATGGCTTCCCTAGTATTCTCACCTTTACCCAGGAAAGTAATATGATAAATTTAAGTATCTTACAGAATTTAACAAGAACACAGAATTAAAAGACTTGGCACAGTGTCGTCACATAGAAAACGCTAGAATGTCACAGAGATGACTGTATCAATCTGTGAGAACTGTACCCATGCAGAGTGTGTGAGATGATTCCTGACTTCTGGGATTTCAGTCTTAAATAGCCCTTCTCTTTTTCTCTTTAATTGTAAGGCTATGCTTTCCACTGATGAACTACAGTAGAATTGAACCAAAAGATGTGATATATGAGTTACTTTGCTACCATTCTTTTCTTCTAGGTTAAGTTTTCATTGCTTTCTTCATACTTTCTCCTTTTTTAAAATCCACTGCTGCTTTCATTCACACACAACCCAAAGTAGCTGCTTTCAGGAAGTGCTAAATATAGATGATTAGAAAGAGCCAGTTTTATCCTTCCATTCACAGAGCACTTTCCCTCTGAGTTCCTCAAGAAGAGGGTTTGCTGGTGGTCCTGCTGCTGCTCCTTTTTCTTGATGTAAATCCCAGTAGTGTCCTGATGGTCTCAGGCCTCCTCTATCTGTCAGACTGGCAGGGTACCCATGGCCACATTTCTGTAGGTCAGGGTCTTCATGCTAGGTTCTTGTCCTGTCCACATAGCATCAGCAGGGGACCAGGCTGTCCTTATCTTAAAGGCCTGTGTTCAGTTGCACATAGCAGAAGCTCCCAGTGACAATGGCTTAAACAGGGTCTTCCTCCTAGGAATCCTGAAGGGAAGCATCCTAGGTATCCTTGGGTTTCTCTCAGTGGTATCCCCATAGTGATCACTCCTGTGATCACTCCAAGGTGGCTACTGCAGTACCAACAACTCACCACGTTCTAGGCAGTGAGCAAGAAGGGAGGTGAGGGAAAGCCAGCAAGCTGAGTCAACTACCTTTAAAGGAGCTTTCTGGAAGTGCCACCCCATAGCCTGCATTTATATTTTGTTGCCAGCACTGTCCTACATAGCCAGCCCTCCACAAGGGGAGCCACGATGCTCCTGGAAGAACTGGACACTTGCCGCCTATGTTGACATTGGTGTCCAGGAGGAAAGAGGAAAGGACACACCTGCCTTTTTCCTTTATTATCTACATGGTCACCCTGCACAGCTGCATTTGCCTGTCACATAGCTTGAAGAGCTGAGGTATTGAAAATATTGAAGAGCTGCATTACATAAAATGTCTTCGTTACTAGCCCAGTTTTGTTACCCTCCTCAGAAGATCCCCACCAACAATTCAGGACCCATCCCCATATCAGAAAGGAGCTTGCTTCTGCCCTTCACCCCATTGTGCTATTACCCTCAGGTCTCAGTTATTCCTCCAGAGTAGTGCTAACCTAGTTTGAGTAATGAATGAGTCACTTTGAAAAGAAAGAGATTTGTGAACTGCTGGGTGGTCATCTACACTATTTTTGTATTTTGATGCTACTTAATATGTAAAACTACAGAACTAGGTTGAATTTCATAAGCTTATTCCTTTAATTCAGCTTTAAACAACAAAATTGTATAGTAATTTCAAGCAAAATTATGCAATCATCCAAATCAAATTAGCATAATCAGTTTCATGGGAGAAAGCTTGTTTCCTTAATGGCTACTCCCAGTGTGCTACAGCAGACGACTGGTGCTGCGATGGGGCAGTGTCTCAGCAGACTGTGCTCCATGCTGACTCAGGTCTGCCGTCACATTTTTTTCTCCAGCCATTGCAAAAAGGATCGGTTCTAGTGCACCACAAGCCATTTGGCTTCCATTCCTTTTCCACTAATGATCAATAAAGTTAATTTTCTTGGTACAGTTGATATCAAAGATGTGAGTGAGGTTTCAAGGCAGGATATCACATTAGGTTATCCTCTAATGGTTGCAAGCTATGACAACAATTCACTCCTATTCTTCTTTCTACCTCCCCATCAAAGTGTGCCCCTTGGGCGCTGCCTGAAATAAGAAACTTCTTAAGGGCATAAGAATTTGGAAAAGCAAAACTTCTGCTGGTAAGAGTTTGATTACAATCTCAGGCAAGTCTATTATCCACCAAGAATGGGGGTGTAGTAGGTAAAGATAGTACATTCTTTCAATAGCATAGAAATGGCCTTCATGTATTTCAAAAGAATAAAGTAGATTAATCAGGTGTCCAAGTGATTCTGGCCTTGGGCTTTAGTTTGTCAACATATTGGGTATAAAGTATATGCAGAGCGCTGCAGTAAGTGGAATAGGGAAGGCAATAGTCTATTCTCTCATCTAAAGCAACCTAAGGCAAGGTTGGCACTTTGAAAAACCCAGCCTTATATAAAGCAGTTTAATAGTTTCTTAGTGGTGTTTATGCTATGGAATTTATTATTCTGTATAATTTAACATAAGAATTTCTTGACTCAATTCCTTGAGAAACTAAGGACCACACATCATTTCTATCTATCTATCTGGGTTAAGGGTCTCCACAAAAAGTCAATGGGGGAAATGTTGTGGGTGGCATTTCAGGACCATTTGTGATTTATTATTATTATTATTATTTTGTCAAATTTCATTACTCCCACTCTCATATTGATAGGACATTTTTTTCCCCATTTTCCCTCCAGAAGAAATGGGCCTCTAGCTAAAGGTCACTGGATCCAGGAGTGCCCCTAGGTTACAAGGCTTTGCTCCTTTAGTCCCTGACAACCCATCTCATTTACCAACTATTTAGAGTTGTTCTCACCACTGAGTATAACTTGAATAAATATTCTCTTCTGGACCCTCTTCTGCCCATTAAACTAAATTAGCTCTGTCTGACATCAGCAATAGTTATGAAAATAAACCTGACTTAGTTCTGAAGAATTGTACTTCCCAGCTGTGCCAGTCAGGATAGTCTGTGCTACTTGTGGTAATGAACAGCCAAAAAGCTTGATAACTTCAAACAGCAAAATTGTTTTCTTGTCCTACTACATGTCATCTCTACCCGAGCTTGGGTATGTTCCTGATAGGATGTAGGATGTGAATGCAGCCATTACTGAAATGTGTGAATTCTATGACCAACACATAGGGAACTCCAGAGTGTTTGAGACATTTGGGTGCTCTGTAGTAAAAGTGAAAAACAAGTCCTTGACCAGAATTGGTTTTCTATTTGCACTGAGGAAATATAGCTCTTCCATGTTCCTACAGGAAAGTAGCCAGCAAGGAAGGAAGGAAAGAACTGGTGAACAGCACTGGTGTCCACCCACCAATACTGCATTTTAGTTGTGTCGAGGGACCCCACCCAAAAGCAGTGAAATGATGGTGGGAAACAAGTTGCTCCCTCTGTTGGTAGAGTCAATTTTTTTTTTTTTTTTTTTTTACTAAGAAGTCACATTTATAAAAGACAATTCAAGTTCTGGTCAATGTGTGTCAGTTGGAGCATTGTTCTGTAAACTGAAAGATTGAAGGTTTGATTCCTGGTCAGGATATGTGCTAAGGTTATGAGTTCACTCACCATTGGGGCACATAAAAGAAGTAACAGATAGATGTTTCTCTCTCACCTCAATGTTTCTCTCTCTCTCTTTACCTCTCTCTCTCTCTGTTTCTGTCTCCCTTCTTCTCTCTAAAAATCAATAAGCATGTCTTTGAGTGAGAATTTTAAAAAAGAGGATGTAAAAACCTCTGCTAACTCACCTACCTTTTTGGTATACATGGATCACTTATTTTGTTCAAGTTATTCTTAACTTTGTGCAATCAATCTGGCTATGGAGTTAGACAAAGGCCTAAGATTACAGTCTCATTAGGAAAACTTGCTGAAGGTGGTCCTGCTGAGCAAGGTTTTGGAGGTAGGAATATCTCTGTGAAGTAAGAGAGAAAATGTATTTTAACCCCCTGTTCATAAAAGCACCAGCTAAGATGGGAAAGGTGAAGTAGGTGGTTTTCATATGGCCCATGGGAACAGCAAATGCTGGAGAAGGACTCAAGGACTCTTACTACTACTTGATAGTGAACTCTACATATTAGAAGTTGTTACCATGGCAATTTGTTGGAGGTAGGTGGAGTCATTTTAAGAGGGATTCTAGATCATCTGAAGGAAAAGAGACATACTTAGCCTCCCAGTTGCCTAATTCTGCAGGGAAACATAATTTTAGGTGGCATAATATCTGCTTTATTATGCACTATCAAGAGAAAAACATGAAATGCCATTAGCAGCCATGGCAACCCTAGAAAAATCTGACAATAATTGCATTTCTGCTTCTTCATCCTTCTACAACAAAACTGAAAAAAGTAGAATCTGGAAAATGACACAATATAAACTATAGAGAAACAGAAATTTTGATTTAAAAATGAATTATATTGCCCTGACTGTCATGGCTCAGTGGATTGAGTGTCAGCCTGTGAACCAAAGTCAGGGCACATGCCTGGGTTGCGGGCCAGGTCCCTAGTTGGGGGTGTGGAAGAGGCAACAGCACATTGATGTTTCTCTCCCTCTCTTTCTCCCTCCCTTCTTCTCTTTAAAAATAAATAAACAAAATCTTTCAAAAAATGAATTATATTAGTGATGCACTGTGTTTGTACATACTCTTTCTCTACAAATGTCTAAAGCACAATGAGCCATGTACGTAGAGCCCATGCTCTTCATGTATGTGCCACCTACATTGAAGAGACAAATACATAGATGCATCAAAGTAATCTGCCCACATGGGAAGGTCACAGGATGAGCTGATATCACCATGAACTTCAGACTAAAGATTCCATATTCATTATAATTCCTATGGAATGTAGTCAACTTTCTATGGGATAAGAACTGATTAAATATAATATATGCAATAAAACTAGTCATAAATTCATATAATCCATACCTATGGCTACAAAGACAAAAATCATAATAGTAAGATTTGGCAATAATAGAATGGCTCGGGGTAGACAAAAAATACCTTTTAACATTACAGGAAGTAGACTGTTTTATACATCACTCACAAAGAATATCTGTGCTTTCTACTTCTCAAATGTTAGAAGTATATAAAAAATAATCATAAAAGAACATCAGCATGTAGGCAAAATAGGAAACTCACTAATATGGGGCAGGTAGTGTGTGAGCTTTGAACCTTTACCAAATACTGTCGATCTGAGAAACAGACAGCTAGTGGCTTCTAGCCCATTCTGTACTCAGTCAGGGTGGAGGACTCAGGGATTAAAGAAGTTGATGTAACTGTTTTGAAGTAAGTAAGAGGTCTGAGCCCCACTTCTATGAGCAGAGAGGAGAGCAGAAGGCTAGGGTTGGGGAGGGGGTAGGCTATGGCCCTGAGACCAAACCAGAGACCAAGGAGTGAGAAGTCCCTGCAGGTTCTGGACAGCAGCACCTGTGAACACAGAACATTGAAGAGGCCTCTTGTCAAAGGACAGGAGCCTTCTGAAAGTTCACGTTAAGCTACATGTTTTTGCTAACTGAAAGAAATCTTAAGAGGAGTCTCACTTTTATGAAAAAAGGAGAAAAAAAGAAAAGTGAAAAAATTGTTCAGCGTCAGTTTTGCAGGAGCTGTTATAGAGGCAGCAGTGCCACAAGCTGTGAGAGTGGACCACTGAACTCCTTCCTGGGAACCACACTTCAGCCTGGAGCCTCAGAGCTCAGAACTGTGTCTGTAACACCTATGCTTTATCTTGATTTATTTTGTGCACCCCTTAGCAAGGTGTGGTCTAAGGTGATTGCTTCTTTGCTTTACTCCATTTCAGCTTACAAAAGGTTTCATATGAGCATTCTACCTTCAGATATCTGGGAAACCTATCTCAAGTAAAGTTTTGTTTGTTTGTTTGTTTGTTTTAATAGGAGCAAATTCTGATTCTCTCATCTTCCAAGAGCAAACCACCTCCAGGTTGTTCCTGTCCTTAGAGCCAGGATCCACTAGCCAATGAGCCCTCCACAGACCTATGGCCAGAGGAAGGAGGGAAGGCTAACCAGAGATTTTATTCACTCTGAGCTGCCCAGGTCTGAGGGGCTTCTCAGTCTCATTTCTGAAAGGTTGTTTTCAACAATCCTTATTTCAGAAGGAGGAAAGTCTTTTTCACCTTTTCATTCTTTCTTCTTTCCCCTCTCACTTTAGACCTTATAAAGAGAGATAGGAATCCTCTCAGGAGAAAATGTAGACATAGATGAAAACCCCTAAACTTCATGCATAAGTGCCAACTTGTATGTTAAACAAAGATATCTCTTTGTTCACACCTCTTTGCATTTGTGTGGTTATATAAAAATTGCTTCATGACAAGTTGGTACCAGCAATTTATAAGGAGCATTTTCTTTAAGGATCCTGAAACACCAATTTGAAAGAACTTATGTATCCCTATGTTCATAGCAGCATATTTACAATAGGGAAGTGCTGGAAACAGCCTAAGTGCCCATCATTAAATGAGTGGATCAAAAAACTACAGTACATTTATACAATGGAATAGTACATGGCAGAAAGAATGAAGAAACTCCTACCCTTTTATGACAGCATGGATGGAAATAGAGTAAGCCAGTAGGCAAAAGACAAATACCATATGATCTCACCTATAAGAAGAACCTAAAGAACAAAACAAACAAATGAGCAAAATAGATCCAGAAACCTGTAACTAAGGAACAAACTGACAACAACTGGAGGGAAGGAGGTAGGAGGAAAATAAGGAGAAGAAAGGAAAGAGTCTAGTCAAGGAACAAGTATAAAAGACTATAGGGTGGGGATTGACTGTAGGAGCAGGGGTATAGTGGGGCAGAAGAAAGCAATGGGGGAAAAATTGGGACAATATAATTGAATAGAAATAAAACCTTAAAACATGAAATGGACTTACCAAAGAACTAGCAATTGTTCTCTTGGTATTTCTTCCAGAGAAGGGAACATTTATTTTTATTCAGACACTTATCCATGAACATCCATAGCAGCTCAAAACAGGGATTTACTTAATGTTCATCAATGCATGAGTGGTTAACTGAACTGTGGCACATGTGTGCCAGGGAATGCTTCTCAGCTATAAAAATAAATAAACTACTGATAGACTTAATAACAGTTTAGATGGACCTTCAGTATATGCCAAAAGACTGGATGAATCAGTTTTTAAAACATTCATAAAATAATTATAGAGCTGGAGAAGAGATTGGTAGATGGCAGGGGTAACAATAGGGGAGGAGGTATAATGGGGTAGTATAAAGGTTCAGTTGAGTATCTTGATGATGACGATGACCCTGTGAATCTACACATGGCATAGAGGCACACTCACATGCACATGAATACACGTGTAACATGTGAAATCTGAATAAGTTATGTTACAAGAGTGCCAATTGTCAATAAAATGGCTTTGACATTGTACTGTATACAACTGCGGCAGGTGAAGAAGGTTGGATAAAAAGTGTGTGGAACATGTTGAGCATTCCTCTGCAATTTACTGTGAATTTGTATTTCAAAATTAAAAAGTTATGAAAAAGCTAAATAATCTAATTTCAGCCTCTTATTTAGTGCTATCTTTCAATACTTATCAATTGTGATGTCTGAGAAGCCTCAAATTATCCCTTTACACTGTAAAAAAAATCTAAGAATGCACTCTTTGAATGTACATATCATCTGTATATAACATTAAAAAACAGTTACAATAGAAACTTTATATGTATAATGTCAACCAGTCAATGTTAGCAAAACTATTGGGGATCCCCTTTCTTTCAATAGACTTATGTTCAAATTAATTAAAAATAGAGCCTATTAGTATAAAATAAGAAAAATGTAATTCAAATAATTATAAATATTTTAAGATGTGACACCATTTGTTATAGGCCTATTTCTTTTCTTTTTTAAATAATTGCACTTATTTATTTTTAGAGAGAGGGGACAGTGAGGGAGAAAGAGAGAGAGAAACATCACATTGATGTGTTCTATTGGTTGCCTCTCACACACCCCCAAACAAAGACCTGGATCACAACCCAGGCATGTGCCTTGACTGAGAATCAAACTGGTGACTTTTCAGTTTGCAGGCCAGCACTCAATCCACTGAGTCACACCAGCCAAGGCTATTTCTTTTCTAATATAAATATTTAATGTTGTAAATTTCCCTCTAAGAACTGCCCCTACTCCACCCCACAAATTTTAACTTGTATTATGATTTACATTTTGTTCAAGACATATTTTTATTTATGCTTTTTCAAATTTTTCAAAATTTCAAATGATTGGAAAAGTCATTTGCCAACTATGGTAGGCTAAATAATGCTCCTGTCCCTCAGTGCCCATATCCTAAACCTCAGAGCCTGTGACTGTGTTACCCTTGCACAGTAAAAGAGCCTTCACAGTTGTGATTAAAGTGAGGATCTTGAGATGGGAGATTAGTCCAGTGAAATCATAAGGCTCCTTTTAAAGTGGAGGCAGGATGGGCACAAGCAGAATGGAGATGTGATGATGGTAACAGAGGCTAAGTGATGCACTTTGAAGGTGGAGAAAAGATCAAAGAACCAAGGCTTACTGAGAAGGACAGATTCTCCCTTACAGTCTCCGGATGAACCAGTCCTGCAGACACCTTGATTAGAGCCCTTAAGACCCATTTTGAACTGACCTCCAGAACTGTAAGGTAAGAAATGTATATCTTTTTAAGCTCATAAACTTGTAATTTATCACAGAGCAGTCATAGGAAATCAATGCACCAACTTCCTATTTTGAAAAATTGTCAACCTTCTGAAGAGCTGCAGTAATAGTGTGGAGCACATCCATTTGCCTTTTGCTTGTGTTAATGTTCTGCCATGTTTGATTTCCTTCTATATGTGCATGTGTTTTGCCAAACCATTGGAACATGAGTTGTAGACATTCTCTTTAAATATTTCACCATTAATTTTAAAACAAAGACATTCTCCTCTCTAAATAAGTGGGTTGTGTGCACTCAGGTACTTTAACACTGATGCAGCACTTTTATCTAATACAGAGTTTACACTCATATTTCTCTATTCCCTCCTGAGTATCACCTATTCCTGTGCTTTTCTCTCCTAAGGTAAGGCCCCCATATGGCATCTAGTTGTCATATCACTGTATTTAGACTCTAAAGTTTGAACAGTTTTCAGCCTTTTTGTATGCCACCCCCCACCCCAATAATTTTACAGAATCTGAGCCAGCTGGTACACCTTTCTATGAATAGGGTATAGATTAATGTAATTCCCATGGAAATCAAAATAGTGAATATCTCATTGCCAAAAAATACCCCTCAAAAACCTCCTGGACCCCATTAAAGTTCTAGTAACTTAGAGAAGCACTGGCTTAGACAAGTTAGATCATATTTTTGCAAATTTTGTGGCACATATCAAGCCATCAATAAATTATGCCTGTTTTTAACCTGTCTTTCATTATTAGAAAGTTTTCCAGGTGCAAACATTTCTGTTTCATTACATGAGAAAGATCAACTGATTTATAATTTTAATAAAACAAATTATACCTTGATCAAAGCAAGATATGCTCTTGCTGTAATCACTATTATTACTATAATATTTAGTGGTCATTTAAATTGTCACCTTTCTACTTTAGTAACTTCAGGAAACTTTCATAAAGAGAAACTATTGATGCCTGCCCACTGTGTGCATGTATGTGTTTGTGCACATGAATACACAAACCCACATACATGGAAGCAAGTAGTCACCCCTTATTTAAGATTACTAGTAATAGCTTTTTGTTTTTCTTTATTGGAGATGCTTCTCTAAAAGCTATTTCCCTGGTTGAGCCTTCAACTAAGGAAAGCATTCTGCTAAAACCAAGTAGGCTGTGTGAAGTTTTCTGAGTCTCCTTCCCGTCATCACCAGTTCTGTTGCTGATCCAAGGAAGATAGTGCAAAATGGCCGGTGAAGAGTAAACTGGGCTGGGGCTGGGATGGGGCTGGCCATGTGGTTCATGATGCTGCTCTATGAATTTACATCTAGAATACAGTGTACTTGAAAGACTCAATCTTATCTAAATCTTCTTCAATTAGTAGTTAAGACCTCCATATCTTGGGCAGACCTTGAAAAACCAAGGGAATGTAAAACATGTAGTCATTGTAATGCAGCAATTTTCAACTGGTGCTTTGCAAAAAATTTTAAAACATCCAATACTGGACCCTTCAGTCAAGGGCACTGACCTCTTTTCACTTAGACCATCAAATAAAAAATGACAACAGCCAAAACATTCCATTGTGAATGCCCTGTCTTCAATCATAAATACATAGGTCATATAATACAGTTGAACTTTAAAAATTAATTTATTGTTGTTCTATTATAGTTGCCCCATTTTTAGAGTTGAATCTTATTGGTCATATCATACAATAAGGTTGAAACTGATTGGTTAATTATTGATACCAGAGAGTCTTATAAACAAATATAGGCTGGTTTTTTAAAAAGTTATTTTGGGGCAAAAAGGTTTGATAATTACTCTTATTTTATCATAAATTGATAAACATACTTATTTTTGTCAAATCAGCAAAAAAAATCTTTTTGGTGTACTTTAGAATTTTAGTGATTATTTTATGTGTCATGAGATGACAAATGTTTGAAAATTGCTGTTGTGATGCTTATGATCAATTTTAAGACCATTTTAAAATGTAAATCTATTAAATCAAAGTAAGTATGCATGTATGTATGTAATGTTATATTAAGGGAAGAGATATCTTATAGGTTCACAATCTCCAAAAGTCAGCTGCCAATTCCTTAAATATCATCACTTTCAAAATTCCTATTGATTAGAGAGGAAATCTGGGGAGGGGGCAAATAGGGTTGCAAGGCTGTGAATGGGTGATTTTGAGGAAGTTTTTCGGAGGGAGAACTGCTGAAGTTTGGGCACTGTTTATGATTTGGGTTGGTATACACTGAAAGGTTAGGTCAAAAATAAAGTATTGATATATCAGTTTTGATAATAAGCTATTTCAATAGTTGGTGTATAGTCTTATCTTTCAAACAAGTATTTCCTGGAGCAAATAGCTATTTTATTTTTTCCTGATCACAATATTATTTGGCATAGAAATAAGGAAGTGTGTCTGTTCTAGAAAATGTTAGCACAAGACAATAAATTTGTTGGTTTGAGTACAAACAAGCCTTTTTGGATCATGGATCAGGGAGGGATGTCCTGAGCCTCTGTCAGCATCTAAGATCTGAGAGTGACAGACTCCTGATTTTCTGACCACCAGCCAGCCGGTATGTACACAGCTGCATCTTTCAGGAGTGTGTAGACACTGGGCCAAGCAGAGGGAGCAATCTCAGAGACTTCTTCTAGCCCTTCCCATCTGTGCTTTCACTTTGCTCTGTTGTAAGGTTATTTCTATGCCTTTGCCAAAACCTGCACAATGCAGTGGGGACTTACCATTTAGACTAGGAAAAGAAAAATATTCAAAGGCTGATAAGTATAAATTGAGACAGTATTTTGCATAAATCACTATGAGTATTGACTACAGTTGCATTTTCTATTTTTAGTTTCATGGAACACTAGGTTAATTTCTTACAAGAAAAGTCTCCTGTAGACCAGAGGTCTGGAGTTATGGTATATGTGTTCCTGGAGAGGTTCTTAGTGTTTCTCCCCTCCCTATTTGCAAAGGCTCTCTTGTAGACCCACTGGAGAATTTCACTAAGTCATTGGTACTCAAATGTATTTAACTAACAAGTGCTTTTTAAAAATTAATTGTATTGGGGTGACATTGGTTAATAAGATTATAAAGGTTTCAAATATACATTTCTATGATACATGCTCTTCATATTGAATTGTGTGTTCATTAACCAAAGTCAAATCATCTTTTGTCACCAATGCTTTTGATGCCTTTTACCCCTAACTATCCTCCCACCCACCCCCTTCCCTCTGTTAACCACCATACTGTTGCCTGTGTCTGTGAGTTTTTGTTTGTCTTGCTTATTCATTTTTTGCTTTAAGCTTTATATCCCACATATGAGTGAAATCATGTGCCTTTTCACTTTTTCTAACTTATTTTGCTTAGCATGATATTCTCAAGGTTTACCCATGTTGTTGCAAATGTCAGTATTTCACATTTTTATACAGCTGAGTAGTATTCATTGTATATATAAACCACATTTTCTAAGTATCTAAGGACACTTAAATTGTTTCCATGTCTTGGTCACCATGAACAATGCTGCAATGAACATAAAGATACTTGTATCTTTATGAATAAATGTTTTTTAAAATTTGGGACTAGATACTCAGAAGAGGGATTACTAGCTAATATGATGTCTATTCTTAAATTTTTTTTTAGGAACCTTTATACTGTTTTTCCTAGTGACTATACCAGTTTGCATTATACCAGTGAGTGAGGATTTTTTTCCTCCATAACTTCTCCAACACTTATTACTTGTTTTGTTGGTAACAGCCATCTATTCTAACAGGTGTGAGGTAGTATCTCATTGTAGTTTTGATTTGCATTTCCCTCATAACTAGTGAGGTCAAGCAGTTTTTTATGTGTCTATTAGCCATTTAAAAGTCTTCTTGGGAGAAATGTCTATTCAGGTTCTCTGCCCATTTTCAATTGGATTGTTTGTTTGTTTATTTGTCGAGTACTAAGTTGTATGAGTTCTTTATATGTTTTAGATATTAACCCTTTGATGGAGCTTTTGTTTGAAAATATGTTCTCCCATTTGGTTGGTTGCCTTTTTGTTTGGTTGGCAGTTTCTTTTGCTGAGCAGAAGTTTTTAATTTCATGTAGTCCCATTTGTTGATTTTTAGGGTTTCCCCCCCTATACCATTGTGGTCAAAGTCATAAATCTTCTTTAAGATCAAGCTCCATAAGTTTAGTACCTACATTTTTTTTCTATGCAGTTTATTGTTTCAGGTCTTATATTTAGCTCATTGATCTATTTTGAGCTAATTTTTATATATAGAGACAAACTGCAGTCTACTTTATTTCTTTTGCATGAGACTTTCCAATTTTCCCAGGACCATTTATTGAAGAGGCTTTCTTTTCTCCATTGTATGCTTTTAACTCCTTGTCAAAAATTATTTGCCGATGGATGTAATACAACAACAATAAAGTTTAAAAAAAAATTATTTGCCTATACTGTGGGTTTATTTCTGAGTTCTCAATTCTGTCCCATTGGTCTGTGTATCTGTTTTATTGCCAATACCATGCTGTTTTGATTAAATATATTGCAAAACCACAATAATTACACCAACAAATACTTTTTACATTTTATAGGTACTATTATTGTTGGTGGGAATTTTCTTCCAAGGATCATAAAGAAAGCATTCCTAGGGTCCACACACAAAAGGCTATGGGGTGGCAAGGCTTATTTGGGTGGAGATTGAGGCTGACCCCAAATTTCCAATGTCCCACCTCCCTCCATCCCACCACAGAAGAAGTTCCACTTGGTCCTCAGCAAGACCAAGACAAAAGCCAGTGACCAGAGTTTCTGCTTCATAGTAAAGCTCAGTCCTTGGGAATCTGCAGGTAGCTGCTAAGCAGTCTCACTCTCTATCCAGGTAGTTTAGCTTGATTCTGACTACTGTGGTGGCTACTAAGGCCATATGATTATGGAGAGAGAATGTGAAAGTGCATGGCATAAGAGCACAGGCAAGAGAGAGTGAGCTTAGTCCTTTTGGAGCCCATGCCATCTTCTGTGGGCTGAATAGCTGCTACACCTACATGGTTGCATGTTTGTGGGTGAGAGTACGCATGAATGAATAGGTGAGTGAATCACCAGGTGGAAGAGAGAGGGTTGGGGGTAGAGCTTCCTTGTTCCGTTGTGATTATATTAGGTTTGGAATGGACCAGGTGACTTTTCAAAAGAGCCAATCAATTTCTCAGGCTTCTGTGGGCTGAGGATTGAATCTGAAAATAATGATGGTCTGTAACATAAGAAGGGCATTAATATAAGCAACCTCAAATAAGTTTTCACTCAGTTTGAGAATTCTCTTTATTTGTTGTGTGCTTGTTTTTCTGTATTCTAAATTATAGTTGACAGATACTAGAATGGCTCCCATGATCAACCTCCTAATGTCCACATCACAGGGTAATCCCTCCAATTGGAAGTTGGAACCAGGGACTTGGTTCTACCCAAGAAAATATTGAAAAAGGAATAGGATGTTGCTTATGAGAATAGATGCAGAGATTCTCATGTGTTGCTTTCCCTCAATGCATGGTTCTTTCACTTGCTCACACTGAGGAACACGCACTCACTGCCCTAAGGAGAGACCCACATGACAAGGGACTGAGAGATGCTTCCAGCACTGAATCCTCCCAATGACCACACAGTGCAGTAAGAAGCAGAACTTGTGTGAGTTGAGCCTTTGGATGACTGTAGGCTCAACCAACATCTTGATTACAACTTTATGAGAAGCCCTCAGCCAGAGCTGGGTCATAATTGGGTTCATAACCCACAGAAGCTGGGAGATGATACGTGTTGTTATTTTAGTACACTCAATTTTGGAATAATTTGTTATGTAGTTACAGATAACTAATACTAGCTAATTATTGATTGATTGCATATTCTATGATTTATCTTTAGTGCATGTGCATTTCCCTCAAACATTAGAGATATTTTTAATCTAAAAAGAAAAATCTTATTTGGGTATGATATAATATTTTTAATATGTGATAATAGTATAAATCCAAAAATATTTGTTTGTGCTTCACTACCATAGTTGTAGAGTATGTAATTATTAGCCTTGAAAACATAGGCTTGTGATTTATTTTTGTAGTTTGGGGAAATTTTAGTCCTGGTTGCCCAGGTCTAGGCTGATGTAATCAGAGTCAACGTGGTATACTTACAAGAGTGGCTGGAAAGGCCCTCTACCCACTAGCTTTAAAATGGATTTTTGCTGTAGGTAGCAGTTGGATGCCTCCCAGGGAAAGGCTCATCTTCAGTGCTAACCTAATTACAAACAGAAAACTTTAAAGCTCTGGCTGATGGCACAGTGGGTAAGGTGCCAGCCTGCAAACCCAAAGGTCACTGGTTCAATTCCCAGCCAGGGCACATAACCAGGTTGCAAGCCAGGTCTCCATCAGATCCAGAGCTGCAGGCAGGTGAAAGGCAACCATACATT
Source organism: Noctilio leporinus (assembly GCA_004026585.1). Taxonomy (NCBI): domain Eukaryota; kingdom Metazoa; phylum Chordata; class Mammalia; order Chiroptera; family Noctilionidae; genus Noctilio; species Noctilio leporinus. The sequence goes on along the minus strand of PVIW01002690.1, from coordinate 113,244 downwards.
CTCTGCCTCTCTGCTTCTCTCTCTTCCCTTCTCTCTAAAAATAATATATAAAAATCTTTTAAAAAAGAAACTTTATTGTCCTGTAATGGGTCAAATATCATATGATATTTGTCCTTCACTGACTGGCTTATTTCACTAAGCATGATACTCTCTAGTTCCATCCATGTTGTTGCAAAGGGTACAAGTTCCTTCTTTCTTTCTGCTATATAGAATTCCATTGTGTAAACGTACCAAAGTTTTTTTTTTTTTGAACAAAACTAACAACAAGCAAAACAGAACCAAACATATGAATACAGAAAATAGACCTTCAGTGGTCAGGGGAAAAGGGGTTAGGGGGAGGGGGGAGGCAGAGGCAAGAAAGGGGAGCAGCTTAGACAAGAACCTAGTATAAAGGAACCATGGACATGGACAATAGGTGGGATTGACTTTGGGGGGAATGGGTGGGTGGGAGGGGGACAGAGGGGAGCAAAAAGGGGGTGGATGTAATACAACAACAATAAAATTTAAAAACAAATAAATAAATAAAACTGTAGAACATTTTTAAAAATAAATAAATAAATTATAGTGAAGAATAAAAAACATTATTGAGTGTAAAAAAAAAGAAACTTTATAATTTGAGGATATTCTAAAGAGCTAAATCAGTTGCTCTTCATGATAATGACTGCCTTGTATACCACATAACATCCTCTGGACCCCATGAGGGCTCTAGAGCAAATATTGTAGAAAACCTAAGATTGCATCTAATGCTCATAGTGGTAAACTATTAACTACCAATTTAATTACAACTTTATTACTTACCATTCAATTTGTTTCCAACAGAGTTGATGTTCCTTCAGGGAATACACAAAGTTATGTTCTAATTAAAGTATAATCATACATCAAGGACAGAAGGACAAGAATCATTTCAGCTCTGTTTCTCCTCACATCTGAACAATGCATCCTTCTGCACACCCATAGTGGGTAATTTCATTGTACCTGTGGCATTTCTATTAAATGATAGGCTTTTAACAAATGTTTATTTTTTAAATAAAATAAAATCTCAAAGTATGAAACAGGGTAAAGTTTATTTTGACTTGAAAATATTTACATTTCTATTGAAGTGCATATTTTTTAGATCTAACACATTTTGTTTCATTGTTAGGTATAATCCCATAGTGGAATTCAGCCATTAACATCTTGAGTTTATGACTAAACACACAGATTTGTCTTCTTATATCCAAACTATCTTTAGTTTTGAACATCTCTCAGAGCTCCTTCTCTCTATATGTCTTCTCCATTCTTCTCTTTCTTAAGCATCCCTAATAGTCATTGACATGTATTCATTGTTATCTAATGGACTGGTGCCTCTATGGTTCACTCTATTTTTTAGTTCTATGCTTTCAGTTGGTGTTTGGTATCTATGTACATGTGGATTGAGATCCACACATAGAGACATTTTTGAGTCAATAATGTGAGAAGATATCATCAGTTACTGATACATCCACTGCCCAAGGAATCACCAACTTCAGTGAAGGGTTGTAGTTTCATTGGTTAGTTCTTTAATATCCACTTGCATTGACATTAAAGTGTAAAAAAACAAGACAGAATTAATTACGTGCTTATAAATGGACAGGTTTTTCACAGGACCTGTATCTGCGAAGTGGGGTGAAAATGCCAAAGACCACTGCTGTGCCCCCAATACCTTAGTGACAGTGACACATAAACAAGCACTTCTGCTATTTCACTCATTTCTCAGCTCAGATGCCATGCCCAGAAACATTGTCCTTTGTCAAATACTAAGCCCAAATTCTTTTACTCCTGGGAGTTTTAGAACACAAAGAACTCAGTCTCTTTGAATGTTCTCCAGGGGTGGATTTAGGAAAAGAACGGGTTTGCATGTTTTAAAAAATATCAGTGAAACAGATGCAACTAGTTAATGGCTGATTGACACCAATGAAAATGTAAACAATGGGCTTAAAGGAGGAAAAGAAGGGTAAATCCAAAGTGAGAGAGAGAAATGCCATCAAGGTGGACTCCGTCCTCCCTTCTGCTTCTTAGTTCTTCCTCTGGGCACGTGCAAAGCAGAGATAGCAGGAAACCCTTTCTACAAGGAATGTCTTGGGTAACAGATGATAAACCTTGCATAATTATAATGACAATTCCAGAAATAACATACCTCCAATTGAGATTTATGCAGGTACAGGAGCCCCTCATTGCTTGTCTTCTATAATACCCCACCCTGCACTGTTGCCGGCAAGAAGAGCCAATGGAATAAAAAGCAAGGGCAAGATGACTTTGGTCCTGGGACCACAAGGGTGTCATCCACCTGCTGGTAGAGATGAAGACAGCTTGATGGTGGCACAGAAAGCAGACCCTATCTTTCTCCCAGTGAGGACTAGTGGGGCACCTTCTATAGTTGGCATCTCACTGAAGAACTCAGGGGTAACTCATGCCCTGCAGGTACAGCCAAGCACCCTCTATCATTAAAAAGTAACAGCCTGTACAGCTTAACTATTCAGACTTAAAACTCAGGCCACTGAAACAAAATGCAATAAACTTAACAGATAAATGATTATAAAAGTTCTTCCAGGAATGAAACACAAATAAGAGCCTTGCATCAACAAAGAAAAAGGAGAAAGCACTAGGGACAGAAGAGGATAAAGGGAAAGAGGAAGGAGGGGAGATGGGAATGAAGAAAGAAGGAAAGGGAGAAGGAATGACAAGAATGCCCCAGTGGTTTCTGTCTATGATGGGATGTGACTTGCAAAAGGAGAGAATGTAACATTTGTAGCAAAGAGTACTAACATAAATTGTAAACCTTATTTAAAAGTCTAGGCAAAAATCTAGGCAACCTGAATGAAAAATAAGTGAACACAGAAAATTGCTGATGTGTGGAGATGAACAAAGGGGAGAGATGGGGAAATCAGTGACAGTGGCAACAGTAAAACTAAAGTAAAAAGATTCTGATGAATTAGTTTCAAGAATAGAAAAAATATGTAAATAACAAAAGATTTCTATAAAGAAATGTAAATCAAGTTTGCTTTGGACTTTTGGTCTATAATAATACTGCGGCAAAAAATGAAACAGAGTATACAGAATTACAGTAAGAAAAAATATGAATATAAGATGACACCCAAATCACATAAGTTCCATTAATTGTATCACTCAATAATCTATTTCAGTTAGTACTCTGCTGATCAAGAGATAATTAATAGTAATGGAGAAATCAAGATAGCAGGACTGTACTACAAAACACCATGAAAAACAGGAGTGAAATTCAACAAATACTGTTTCATTTTTTAGATTTAAAATAAGAAAAATTATAAAAATGTTTGTTTTATATTAGAGAAAGAGACTTGAAATGGCAAAAAATGCTCTAACAGTGAAAGTAACTTCACATTCATAACTGTGAACCAAGAATCAGCAGATATTTAAGGAACGACTATGATGAATTAAACAAATTAACAAATAAATAAATTTTGCTGGAGAAAATAAATAATCCAAGAAAATTAGAAAGAATATTTAGCTAATTTGATTATCTTCAGAGAGATTTGATATGTCTAGTATTATTAGTAAAATAAGGTAGTCATAAAAAAGGAATACTAGGAGAATAGTTTTCTTAAAAATTGAAATATTGCCATATTGAAAATGTTTACAAAAGGACTGAGCAATTCAAATAAAACAGCCAAAGATATAATTAATGATCTGAAAAGTGTTGGGGTACTCCAAAGGTATTGAAGAAAAAATAAAAAAGGAAGAATGAGGAAATAAGAGAGAAAAACTGAGCAACATCCAGGAATCCCAGTGTTCATCCAATAGTATTGACAGAAGAGAAAACAACAGACTTAGAAAAATGTCAAAGAATAATAATAAAAAATAATTAAGAAAATGTTAAATATAATAAAGTAAAATACTTCCATTTTTCACATTGAAATGAACCCACTGTGTAAAAAAGATAAATTAATAAAAATAGGAAAGACACTTACCTGGGCATTTCTAGTGGAATTTTGCAACTAAAAGTGCATAGAGATAGTCCTAAAACTTGCCATAGGCAGGGAAAAAATTGGCAGACAAACAAATCACTTGAATTTTAAGATTTCTAATAAGTAAAAATAAATTTTAAAAAGTTATATAATGATTGTTCAAAGTTGAGAGAGATTATTTTCACTTGAGAGATCTATGCCAGATAAATCACAAAGCAAACATCAAAACTAAGAGATTTTCTGAGATATAAAAAGAAACTTTTCTCCACCTTTGAACCCTGTATGAATTAAAACTCGATGACAAAGAAAATATAAGAGACTTTAAACAATATAGTAGTGCAAGATACAAGTTTCAGTAAAGGGAGACAAAAAAAGCTAGAAAGAAATATTTGAAAAGGGTTAATTTCAATTAGGAAAAAAAGACAAAAGATCACATTTCTTCCATATCCCTCTAACCATAGTACTTAGTTCTACATACATATTTTCACAATAATAACATTGTTATTGCCATGTATTAGATTCTTATTCATATAACCTACTTATAGGTAAATCTTAAGAAAATAAGTATAATTTAAAAATAGAATATACATGTTATACACCTTAAAAGGTAATAAAACATAGACAAAAATTAGGATAGGACAGAGAGAGGAAGAAAAAATATATAAGCTAGAAGAAAATTATTTAAGTGCATTATAAAGGTAATTAATCATAAATATGATGATAGCCTGGGCCTGTGTGGCTCAGCTGGTTGGAATATTGTGCTGTAAACCTAAAGGTCACCAGTTTGATTCCAGGTTGGGGCACATGCCTAGGTTGTGAGTTAGATCCCCGGTAGGAATGCCTACCACGAGCAGCCAAATAATGTTTCTCTCTCACATCCATGTTTCTCTCCCTGTCTTGCCTTTTTCCTTCCCTTCTTTCTAAAATCAATGAGCAAAGGCCCTGCTGGTGTGGCTCAGTGGATTGGCACTGGCCTGCAAACCCTAAGGTTGCTGGTTCGATTCCCCAGTCAGGTTGCAAGCCAGGTCTCCAGTCAGTTCCTTAACTGGAGGCAGGTGAAAGGCAACCATACATTGATGCTTCTCTCCTTTTCTTCCTCCCTCCCTGGCCTTCTCTCTGAAAATAATAAATAAAATCTTCAAAAATAAATAAATAAAATCAATGAGCATATCCTCCAATATGGACAAATGAATAAGTAAATACATAAATAAGGTAATATATAGCTTTTACATATATAGACATATACTTAATTTTTAAATAAATATTTTAATTTGCAAATTTTAGAACATTTTTAGATCTCAAGAAAAATTGCAAAGATAGTGCAGAGTGGTTCTATACACCCAACCTGTTTCCCCCAATATTATCTTAAATTAGTGTGGTACATTTGTTACATATTAATCAACCAAAGTTGATACATTATTGTTAACTACACAGACTTTTTTTGGCTGTGACAGTTTTTCAGACTTTCTTTGTTTTTAATGACCATGACAGTTTTGAAGAATAGACTGATAAGAATGTGGATATTACAATGCCTTAAAATTAGGAAGTGGGGATAACAATTGAGGGGATCATAATTTTAAAGTGAAAGGGAAAAGTCTGGGATAAGGTCATTGATCTGGCATGGTAAAAAGATGTAGCTTTCATGAAAATGGGGAACATGGAAATGAAGCAGGTTGGGAGGGGGCAAGGGAAGGTTTAAAATATGTAAAATGTGATATTCTTGTGGTCATCCAAAGATATATTGTTACCAAGCAAAGTGGGATTCGTCCACGTGGTGCCTTGGTGTAAAACCTGACAATTAGTGTTGAGGAAAACAGGTCTTTATTTAGAATAGACTAACCTGGGTGGAAGTAGGGGTGGGCTGTGAGCACTTCAGCTCAGAGCCCTATTCTCCCATGGGACCCAGCATTCCCCTTACTCCCCAAAAGCCAAAAACATGCCCAGAAGTTCCCCATTCCTTATCTGTCAGCTCTCTCCTTCAGGATCTAGGTTATGATGTTGTCACTCTCCATATAATAGTCCATAATGAGCAAAACTAACAACAAGCAAAACAGAACCAAGTATATGAATACAAGGAATAGGCCTTCAGTGGTCAGGGGGAAAGGGGTTGGGGGAGGGGGGAGGCTGAGGCAAGAAAGGGGAGCAGCTTAGACAAGAACCTAGTATAAAGGAACCATGGACATGGACAACAGGTGGGATTGACTTTGGGGGGAATGGGTGGGTGGGGAGGGGGACAGAGGGGAGCAAAAAGGGGATGGATGTAATACAACAACAATAAAATTTAAATAATAAAATTAAATAAAATTAAATTTAAAAAAAAAGAAACTGACCAGGGCAAAATTTGTTCGGTATATAAATAAGGTAATAATTAAAATGACAATGTGTAGAGAAAAAAAAAGGAAAGCATATACTGTGTTGTGCTGGATCATGGAAGTCTGGGTACTAAAAGAGTCCTCTCCACATGTCCCAAGTTCCAAAAGCCAAAATAGAGTCTGGGTCAGCAAGGCAAAGTCCTTGGTGGCTTTTGAGTTGGAGCCGGCCCAATTAAAGCAGCAACCTGCTGGCTTTCTTTACTAGCCCAGGCCACATGGGCCCATATTTCACCTTGCAGAATACAGGGCTTTTTCCCTGTTTACTTGCCCTCTGCACAAGTGGCTCCCTCCCTCCCAAACCATGTGCTCTTTCTCCTCTCTTTCAAACTTCGAGCTCTTCCTCCCTCTCTCCCTCTCCCTCTCTCCCTCTCCCTCCCTCCCTCTCTCTCTCTCTCTCTCTCTCTCTCTCTCTCTCTCTAGATGGTGGCCACCTTATTTTAAATCCTGAGGTGGCTTGTGATTCAGTGGGTAGGGTGACCAATCAAGGCCCCCTTTGAAATATCAAGCAGGATCTGTAAGCTTTTCATTACTATTCTAAGGTCAAAAGCCCCTCCAATCTTCTTGGCACTAAGGTTTGGCCAGTCATTTACATAACTAAGACATTAGCTACCAGCCATAGATATGCCAAGTATCTCTTTTAGGAAAAAATGACTGTATTTTACTGAGTCCCAGCTCCCATACTCAAACCACAGGCCATGGGGAACTTAAGGGATGGCCTCCTTCTACCCTGTAAAAGTAAGATCTGACCCAGAGGCATGTCAAGCACTCAGGGTTAGTACAGAGATTAGTGGGTGTCTTCATGTCATGGCTGCTTGAACAAATTACTACACACTTAATGGCTTAAAACCATTCACATATATTCTCTTTCAGTTATGGAGAATAGAAGTTCAGAATGGATTTCATTGGGTTACAATTAATGCTAGTGAGAGTGCATTACTCCTGGAGGCTCTAGGGGAGAAATTGTTTCCTTGTCTTTTCTAGCTTTCAAAGGGTACCCACATTCCTTAGCTTATGGCCCCCTGCATCGCTGTGTCCTCTACTTCTGGCACATCTTCTTCTCCAATGACATTGACACTCCTGCCACTTTCTTATAAGGAGCTTTGTGATGACATTGAGGCTACCTAATAACCCAGAATAATCTCCACACCTCAAGATCCTTATCTTAATCACATCTGAAAGGTTTCTTTAGGTTCTAAGGATTAGAACACCTTTGGGGACAGTATCTGTTTGCCACAGAGGCAGAATTCAACATTACAAGATACAATTTGGTGCTTGGCTTCTCCATGTATGTTATTACCGAGACTGACACTTAAGTACAAGCCTCTGAATTGTGATCTGTAAAATAGAGGTGATACTTATTAATATATCTCTCTGAATAGATAGAAAGAACATAATGAAACATTTATAAAACCTGTCTGGAAAAGCTACACAAAAGTGTAAATAAATGTATAAACCTTCTACATTATGAGTGGAATGTATGAGAACATCAATAACAGTTGTTGCCATGAAGGTTCGCTGTCACATCCAGGTGAAACAGTAGCACTGGATGCCAAAATTGAGGGAAAGAAGTATGAGAACACAACCTTTGAGGCTGTGTTCTTATTTACTGATCATTCCCTACCACCAACACCAAGAATTGTGGGTACCTATAGGAAAAAGGAGGTGATTTCTCTTGCCAAGGCAGATCCTTGTTGTCCCCTCTCTTTGTTTCCCAGTGGAAAACATCCCTATAGTCTGAGCATACCTGTCACCTTGTTCCCAATGAGAAGAGGTCAACACTTTGAAGGACTGCACAAGGGAAGCATTGACTATTCCCTTTGCAGGTTCAATGTATTCCCTTATTTCCTTTCAGGGAACACACTGAGTTTCTCTCTCCCAGTCCTTTTATAAAAATAGATTTTTCATGCAGCCTCTTAAATCCTTACTAACATTACATGTCTAAAAATTTGAACTCTTACTCACTTGGGAAGTGTGGTGGGCAGGAAAATGTCCCTCAAAGACATTACCATCCTAATCCCTGGAACGTGTTCCTGTCCATGGGCCAAAGGAACTTACAGATGTGATTAAGGTGTGCAGATTGCCCCTGGTTGTGGGAAATGCCAAGGACACAGGTTCTCCCTTGAAGCCCTCTGAAAGTACACAGGCCTGGTAACACTTTGATTTTAGTCCCTATTGAACTTCTAAACTACAAAACAGTATAATATAAATGCATGTGGTTTTAACCACCAAGTTTGGGGTAATTTGCTATAGAAGAAATAAGAAACAATGAAAGAAGGGTCCTCTGGGCATGGCCCAACAGAGACTTCTGAGCATCCTTTCTCCAGGGAATGTGACTGCGAACCTTGTGTCTAATTCCCTATGAGCATCAGCAGTGTCAGCAAGTGGCTACACACTGAATTGAAGAGGCTACAGAGACAGAGAAGACTCTTGGTACAGACTTGTTGAAGACTTCACAATGCTAACCCCACCCCTGATGTCAGTCCTGATGTACAAGGAACTCTGTATCCTCACATGCTAGAAAACTCTCTAGCCTGTTCCCATGATGGCACTAATCCCATCATGAAAGCTTCACCCTCAACTGAGTCAACTCTCAAAGACCCCACCTCTAAAAACCATTACATTGGGGATTAGCACTTCAACATATGAATTTGTGGGGACACAAACTTTCCCCAACACAACAAAGAGGTTAAAAGCTGGTAGTTTCATATTTGCTGTCCTGCACTATCTCTTCTGATGCTGATCTGGCTGTTCTTTTTTTTTTTTTTTTTAATTTTATTTTATTGTTGTTTTATTACATCCATCCCCTTTCTACTTCCCTCTGTCCCCATTCCCATCCACGCTCTCCTCTCAAAATCAATCCCATTTGTCCATCCATGTCCATGGTTCTTCCATACTAGTTCCTTGACTAAACTGCTCCCATTCTTTGCCTCCTCCGCTCCTCTCCCACCTCCCCACTCCCCTCTGCCCACTGGAGATCTATTCGTTGTATTCATGTATCTGATTCTGTTTTACTTATTGATTTGTTTTGTTCATTATTGTCCTGAAATGGGTGAGATCATATGGTATTTATCTTTCACTGAATGGCTTATTTCACTAAGCATAATACTTTTTAGTTCCATCCGTGTTGTTGCAAAGGTTAGGAGTTCCTTCTTTCTTTCTGCTGTATAGTATTCCATTGTGTAAATGTACCAAAGTTTTTTGATCCAATCATCCACTGATGGGCACTTAGGCTGTTTCCAGCACTTGGCTATTATAAATAGCACTGCTATGAACATACGGGTACATAGATTCTTAGGAGTTGGTGTTTCAGGGTTCTTGGGGTATAGTCCCAGTAGGGGAATTGCTGAATCAAAAGGTAGTTCCATTTTTAGTTTTTTAAGGAAACTCCATAGTGTTTTCCACAGTGCTGCACCAGCCTACATTCCCACCAACAGTGCACCAGGGTTCCCTGTTCCCCACATCTTCGCCAACACTAGTTGTTTGTTGATTTGTTGATGGTTGCCATTCTGACAGGTGTGACATGGTATCTTATTGTGGTTTTAATTTGCATCTCATTGATGGCTAGCGATGTTGAGCATTCTTTCATATGCCTTTGGGCCCTTTGTATTTCTTCTTCAGTGAGTTGTCTGTTCAGGTCCTTTGCCCATTTTTTAATTAGGCTGTCTGTCTCCCTGGTATTGAGTCACATTAGTTCTTTATATATTATGGATATCAAACCCTCATCTGAGGTATCATTGGCAAATATGTTTTCCCATACAGCTGGTTCCCTTTGAGTTTTGCTGGTGTTTTCTTTAGCTGAAAAAAACTTTTCAATTTGATATAGTCCCATTGTTTATTTATCCTTTTATTTCCTTTGCCCTTGGAGAAGTATCAGTAAACATATTTCTGCATAGGATATCTAAAATTTTACTGCCTATATTTTTCTCCAGGACTTTTATGTTGGAACTGCCTATGTTTAAGTCCTTTATTCATCTTGAGTTTGTTCTGGTGTATGGTGTATGTTGGTGGTTTAGTTTTATCTTTTTGCATGTTGCTGTCCTGTTCTCCCAACACCACTTGTTGAAGAGACTGTTTTTACTCTATTTTATGTTCCTTCCCCCTTTATTGAATAGTAATTGACCATAGTCATGGATTTATTTCTGGGCTCTCTATTCTGTTCCATTGATCTATATGTCTATTCTTTTGCCAGTAACAGTTTTGATGACAGTAGCCTTGTAGTATTGTTTGATGTCTGGTATTGTGATTCCTCCTACCTTTTTCTTCTTTCTCAAGATTGCTGTGGCTCTTTGTGGGCATTTTTGACTTCATGTAAATTTTTGAAGTATTTTTTGGATTTCTGTGAAGTTCGTCATTGGTATTTTAGTTGGAGTTGCAATGAATCTATAGATTGCTTTGGGTAGTATGAATATTTTAATGATGTTAATTCTTTCCATCCATGAACATGGGTGGTGTATGCTTCCATTTATTTGTATCTTCCTTCATTTCTTTCTTCAATGTTCTGTTGTTTTCTGAATTCAGATCTTTTACCTTCTTGGTTAAGTTTATTCCTAGGAATTTTATTTTTCTTGTTGCTATGGTAAATGGGATTGGTTTTCTCCCTTGTATCTCTGATGCTTCATTATTGGTATACAAAAATGCTTTTGATTTCTGGATATTGACTTTATACCCAGCTATTTTGCTAAATTTGCTTATTAGGTCAAGTAAATTTTTGGTGCAACCTATTTGGGTTTTGTATGTACATATCATACCATCTGCAAATAATGACAGTTTGACTTCTTCCTTTCCAATTTGGATGCCTTTGATTCCTTTTTCTTCTCTGAAAGCTATGGCTAGAACTTCCAAGATGATGTTGAAGAGAAGTGGAGAAATAGGACAGTCTTGTCTCATTCTTGATCTTAGTGAGAAAGCTTTTAGATTTTGTTCTTTGAGTATGATGTTGGCTTCAGGTTTCTCATATATGGCCTTTATGATGTTGCAGTATGCTCCCTCTATTCCCATTTTGCTGAGGGTTTTTATCATAAATGGTAGCTGTACTTTATCAAATGCTTTTATAGCATCTGTTGATATGATCATATGGCTTTTGTCTTTCATTTTGTTGATGTGGTATACTATATTTATTGATGTGTGAATGTTATACTATCCTTGCATCCCTGGGATGAAACCCACTTGATCATGGTGTATGATCTTTGTAATATACTGCTGAATCCGGTTGGCCAATATTTTGTTGAGAATTTTAGAATCTATGTTCATCAGAGATATTGGCCTGTAGCTTTTTCCCTTAGTTGTGTCTTGACCTGGTTTTGGGATTAGAATAATATTGGCCTCATAGAAAGGGTTTGGGAGTCTTCCCTCTTCCTATTTTTTGGAATATGCTGAGAAAGATAGGAGTTAGTTCTTATCTAAATGTTTGGTAGAATTCACCTGTATAGCTATCTGGTCTGGTGCTTTTGTGCTTTGGGAGATTTTGGATTACTTCTTCAATTTCACTAGTTGTTAATGATTTATTCATGCTTTCTGCATCTTCTAGATTCAGTTTTGGTAAGTTATACATTTCCAGAAATGTGTCCATTTCACCCAGGTTGTCATATTTCTTGTCATATAGTTGTTTGTAGTAATTTCTTACAAGCCTTTGTATTTCTGAAGTATCAGTTGTGATTTCTCCTCTGTCATTTCTGATTCTGTTTATTTGGGTCCTCTCTTTCTTTTTCTTGGTGAGTCTAGTTAAAGGCTTGTCAATTTTGTTTATTTTTTCAAAGAACCAGTTCCTGGACTTGTTGATTCTTCTAATTGTAATTTGAGTCTGTAAGTTATTTAATTCTGCTCTGATCTTGATGATTTCCTTACTTCTACTTGCTCTGGGCTTTGTTTGTTGTTGCTCCTCTAGTTCTTGCAGCTTTATGGTTAAGTTGTTTGTATAAGCTTCTTCTAACCTTTTTTAGTTAGGTCTGTATTGCTATTTCCCTCTGAGCACTCTGAGCACTGCCTTTGCTGTGTCCCATAGGTTTTGGACTATTGTGTATTCATTGTCATTTGTTTCCAGAAACTTTTTGCCTTCATCTTTGATCTCATTGTTAACCCATTCATTACTTAAAAGTATGTTATTCAATCTCCATGAGGTAGAGTGTTTTTGGTTTTCCCCCTTGAGGTTGGTTTCTAGTTTCAAGCCATTGTGATTTGAGAAGATGCTTGGTATGATTTCAATTTTCCTATATTTGTGGAAGCTTGTCTTGTGACATACCATGTGGTCTATCTTGGAGAATGATCCATGTGCATTTGAAAAGAACGTGTATTTTGCTTCTTTGGGGTGAAAGGTTCTGTATATATGTTAGGTCCATTTCCTCTAGAGTGTTGTTCAATGTCACAACATCTTTGGTGATATTTTGTTTGGAAGATCCGTCCATTGTTAATAGTTGTGTATTAAAATCCCCTACTATGAGTGTGTTACTGTCTATATTCTTCTTGAAGTCCTCCACGATTATCCTTATATATTTGGGAGCTCTGATATTGGGTGCATATATGTTTACCAGAGTTATTTCTTCTTGATGTATTGTTCCCTTAAGTATAATGAAATGTCTTTCTTTTTCTCTATTTATGGCCTTCATCGTAAAATCTATTTTGTCTGAAATAAGTATTGCTACTCCAGCCTTTTTTTCATATCCATTTGCTTGATATGTATTTTTCCATCCCTTCACTTTCAATCTGTGTTGATATTTTGTTCTGAGGTGGGTCTCTTGAAGACATCATATATATGGGTCATGTTTTGTTATCTATTCATCTACCCTATGTCTTTTGATTGGCACATTTAATCTGTTTACATTTAGGATTATTATTGATTGATACTTATTTATTGCTATTTTCCCACTTTGTACCTGTGTTTCTCACTGTCTGTCTTGTTTCATTTTTTAAAAGCAGACCCTTTAGCATTTCTTGCAATACTGGTTTGGTAGGGATGTATTCTTTTCCTTTTCTTTTGTCTGGGAAACTCCTTATTTTTCCTTCTATTTTGAATGAGAGCTTTGCTTGGTAGAGTATTCTTGGTTGCATGCCTTTGTTTCCCATTACTTGGAATATTTTTTGCCATTCCCTTTTGGCTTGTATTATTTCTGTTGAATAATCATTTGAGAACATCATTGGAGCTACCTTTTATATTATCTCCTGTTTCTCTCTTGATGCTTTTAGGATTCTCTTGTTGTCTCTGAAATTTGCCATTTTAATTATAATGTGTCTTGGAGTGGGTCTGTTTGGGTAGATCTTCATTGAGATCATCTGTGCTTCCTGAACTTGAGTAATTTTTTCACTCATCATGTTAGGGAAATTTTCTATCATTACTTTTTTGAACAGGTTTTCCATTCCTTGTTTCTCTTCTTCTGATATCCCTATGATACAGATGTTATTATGTTTTGTGTTGTCCTGCCGCTTTCTTAAAACCTCTTCATTCTTTTTCACCCTTTTCTCATTCTCTTACACTGTTTTGGAATATTTTTCTATGTTGTCCTCCAACCTGCTGATCCAGTCCTCGCTTCCTCTAGCCTACTGTTGATTCCTTCTACTATAGTTTTAAGTCCGGAAATTGTATTCTTCATTTCCTCCTGGTTCTTACTGATAGTTTCTAAGTTTTTTTAATGCTGGTGTAGCTCTCAGTAAGTTCCTTATAGCTTCCCTGGAGTTCTTTGTAGTTCTCCTGGAGTTGTTTATAGTTTTCTTTCAGCTGTCTGAGCTCATTGAGCTTTTCTATCTTCATTGTTTTGAATTCCATATCTGATAGTTTGTTTGCCTCTGTTTCATTTAGTGATCTTTCTGTGGATTCTTTCTTTCCTTTTGGTGATGGACTGATTCTTTTTTCCCCCTTTTTGGGTGTCTATCGTTGCTTGTGTTTGTCTTAGATTAATCTGCTTTGATTCCTTGCCTTTGTAGAGCACTATTCTGTGTTAGGAGATTTGTGGAGTTCAGTGTTGCCGAGTTTTTGTGGGAGCCTGAATGTAAGTGTGGGTGCACTGTGTTGGGCCTCCTCCCTCCCAAGTCTCCAAGCTGCCCTCTCCTGGGTGGTGCAGTGGCAAAATTTCAACTTTTTGTGGGAGCCTGTGCACAAGTGTGGGTGCATGGGTTTGGGCCTTACCCCTCACCAGGACTCCCAGCTGCCCTCCCCCCAGGTGGTGTAGGTGCACAATTTTTGGCCCTCTCACCACTCCAGCTGGTGCGCTTCTCCTCTCCCCTGCTCCTGCTCCCAGTGGTCCTCTCCTCCTCCACCTCTGGCCTAGGGAGGCATTTCCCCTCTGTCAGTCTCCAGAGTGAGGCTCTCACACAGTCCCTCCCCTGCAGGAGTTCAATTCCTCATTCCCTCCCACATTTGCACTCATTGTCCACACTTCACTGCTCAGATATCTAGTCTCCAGGGAGCCTGGAGCTGTCTTCAGTTAGAGCTTCCACTGCCCAGAGCCAGAACTGCAGGCCTGTTTGGAACTGTCTCACTTGCTCTTCTTTAGGTCTCTGCAGCCTCTGGGCTGTGCATCCCTGAGTCCAGATGCTTACCACTCCTATTCTTAGACACCTGCAAATATCTCGTGCTCCTTACCCTATCCTCCAGCTGCTCTGGCACTCGAGAACACCATTAGCACAGCTCTCTACTCCTCACCATCTTTTCTCCCCTCAATGATTCTTTATAAGTGTGTAATTTAATTTTGAACTATATAGAGCTATTTTGGATAGTTCACTGCCACTGACTTTTAACACTACTTACTACTGTGGTCAGGGAGCATATTTTGCAATATATTAATCTTAAGATTTTATGACATTTATGAATTTTTTGTTCATAGTGATGTGTTTATTGAAAGAACATATATTCTGCCCTGGTCAGTGTGACCCAGTTGTTTGGAGCATAGGTCCATACAGAAAGGTTTGTGGATTCAATTCCTGGTCAGGGCACATGACAGTGTCATGGGTTCATTCCCTGGTGTGTGTGTCAGTGGGGAATTCTCTCGTGCATCAACATTTTTTCTTTCCCTTCCTCTCTCTCTAAAAGCAATGAAGAAAACTGCCACTGGTGAGGTTAATAAATAAATATTTTACTTAGGTAAAATAGTTTATAAATGTCAATTAGGTCTCGTTGGTTATTTATGTTGGTCACATGATACATTATTTTAAAAAATTATTTGGTCCATCTATTACTAACAAAAGTACTGTATATCTTTATTCTGGTTATAAATTTTCTATTTCTTCTTTAGTTCTATCAAAATTTGCTTCATGTACTTCAAATTTCTGTATTACATGCATAAACACTTAGGATTTTTGTATCTTCCTAATGAACTGACACTTTCCTCATAAGTAAATATCATTTATTTACCCCTTGTTTTGAAATTAATGTCTGTGAATTACATATTACATTTTTGCACCATTGTATTTTCAAATTATCTGTGTCTTTATATTTAAAGTGTTAGTCTTGCATAAAGAGCATATAATTGGATCTCAATTGTTTTTAACCTAGTGTTGCAATCTTAATTATCTAGAGGAATCAGCCTGCATCCTTTCAATGTAATTATTGACACTGTTGTGTTTACGTCCAATTTTTGGCTGTTTTTCTTTCATTATTATTCTCACTTTTCAGCTTTCATTTTGTTAACTGAATATTGTTTAATTCCACTTATTCCCTCTTTAAATTATAATTATGGCCCTTATTCTTTGCATTATTCATGTCATATATTTTAGTTACCTAGGAGTTCTTAGAGTCACACAATTAAATGTTGTTGTCATTGCTTTAAACAAACAGCTGACCCTTAAAGAAAATTTTACAAGAAGAAAAAAGATAGTTGCTTATATTTGCCCATACAGTTACCATTTTTGTTGCTTTTTACTTATTCCTATAAGTGTTTTCAACCTGGTAAAAGATCTTCATTGTGAAGAACTTCTTTAGCATTTTAGGTAGTTCATCTCTGAAGATTACAAATGGTCTCAGCTGTTGTTTGTATAAAAATATTTTTTCTTTTCCTTCATTTTTGGATGAGTCAGAAATAGATTTCTGAGTTGATGATTTTTCTACGCTTTTAGCACTTAAAGTTCTATTGTCTTCTGGCCTTCATTATTTCTAATAAGAAATGAGTCATCACTCTTAGCAATATTATCCAACCTGCGATGTGTGTTTTTTCCTATGCTACTTTTAAGATTTGTTTTCTCATCTTTGCTTTTTAACTTTTTAATTCTGGTATGCTCAGTTGATTTTCTTTAGATGTGTCTGGTCTGGTATAGCTAATTTATTATATTTAGGGAAATAGTTTTCACCAAATATGAGACTTTTCACCATTATTTTTTAACAAAATTTATCCCCATTCTCCCTTTTCTATGATTTTAATTTTAAGTATGTTAAACTGTACAATATTGCCCTAAAGATTATTGAGCTTCTTTTCATTTGTTATAAACACTTTTTTATTTCTGTGTACTTCAGTTTATATAATTTCTGTTAATCTATCTTCAAGATTATAGATCCTTTCTTCTGCATTATCCAATCTGATCTTAAGCTGTCCTTTTTTTAAATTTTAAGATAATGCTTCACTATTCTAGCTTTGACATTTGTTTTTTTAAAAATAGTTTCTATTTCTCTGTTATAGATTCCCAAATGTTCCTTTATTATTTTCATATTTTTATTCAAATCCTTGACCACTATTTATAATAATTACTTGAAAGTCCTTGATACTAATTTCAATTTCTGATTCATGTTAGCATCCTTTAATGCTGACTCTTTTTTTTTTTTCCCTAGGTTATGGCTCATGTTTCTCTGAGTTTTGTATGTATTGTTTTATTATTTTTTAAGATTTAGTCTTTTTTAAAAATTTTATTTATTATTTTTAGATAGAGGGGAAGGAAGGGAGGCAGAAAGGGAGAGAAACATCAATGTATGGTTGCCCTTCACTTGCCTCCAGCTACAGACCTGGCTTGCAACCTGATTATGTGCCCTGGCTGGGAACCAGTGACCTTTGGGTTCACAGACCAGTGCCTATCTACTGTGCCACCAGCCAGGGCCTGTTATTGTTTTTAATGAACTTTTTACTATCATGTTATTTAAAATATGTTCTTCTTTATATTCTGCTTCATGTCATTTTTGTTCATCAAAATAGTTAAATTATTGGCATATTCTCTTGTTCTTCTCAGGCTTCAGTTTATTTACTGTGGTAGGATGATTTGGTTATGTCTTGATTCCTAGGGTTTGGATTTTACTTCAGATTGTGGTTCTTACCCCTAAAGTATGACACTTACACACTTTAAGTATCAATGGAATATTTAAGGTGTCATCTTCACGCTAGGTTGATAATATTCCCCAACATCTATCAGCTTTACCACCTCTTGGATTATTGTTCTGCTCTCAGCATAGCAGAGCCACTCATTCTTAGGCTTCACAGAGTCCTACCCTGTGTGTACACACAAAATCCCTCCAGCAGGAACTCTCATAAAGATTTTTAGATGACCTCACTATGCAGTTTCTTCTTCTCCAGTTTTCTGTCCTACTAATTTCAGCTACCTCAGCAACCAGAAGGTTCAAGTTATATTTCCTTAGTAGAATAAAACCACTTGTGTTGTGTTCTACCCCAATCCATAATCTCAGTGTCCATGAGAAGAAAGAAGGAATGAACATGGGTCTCTCTTAATATTTCTCACTTCTACATTTCAATTCCTGGAAAGCATTGTTTTATATATTTTATCTGATTTTATGGTTATCTCTTCTTGACTGAAAGTACAATCTTTTATTTTTTCCTGATTTTTTAAACTTAAACAACTATTTCGTTTAAAAAAAAAATCCCTAGGTTGCATTGCCATTGTGGCCTTCTTCTTCTTTTTATTTTGGAACTCATTGGAAATTTGGATTAGATCACAGTCTCAACCACTATCATTTGGCAAAATGTGCTGTTAAGTTTATTATTCTGTTGTGAATATAAATGTGAATTTTAAAATAGATGTTTAACATTGTCAACAGCTTAGAAAATCTATCAGATCAGTGAAAAACACATTTTTCCAAACAATATTTTTTCTTTTAGCAACAACAGGCTGTAACGAGTTTGGTCATTTAAACTACTTCAGAGAAGTAAATTGTCATTTTATTTTGTCTGGCTTTTAACCTTGAAAACTAATCAGTTACTTTTCTAAAGTCCAAATAAGTTTACCTAAAAATTAATCAACACCTCTCTTACTGCACTTTTGAAAAGAGTTTTCATATTGCCATAGGCCATGACATACTAAAATAGTATTGTTTAGTATACAACCTTAGCCTAAACTTCCTAACCTTAATATTAAATAATCTATGGATCAAAGTTTCTACATTTCATGTAGTCTAGTACACCAAATGTCCCTTATGTTATTCTTGTGTCCTATTGAAATCTTTTGTATTCAACATATCATTTTAAATTTAGAGGTGTGTTTAAGAAACAATTCTGTACACAAGATTAAAAAGGTATTTTTCTATATTACATTTAAAAACTCAAATTTATTCTTTGATTTACAAGTGACTTATTATTCAATTTTATGGGTAGTGATATTAATTTCAAAACTCACCACCACTAGTAAGACATCATCCTACCCAAGAATTAATCTTGTCATTAATTAGATTTTCACATTATGTGTTGTCATCTACATTTATAATTTTTGTTTTGTTTCTCTATATATACACATGGAAACTAAAATAATAAGAAATGCCATGAATAACTCCAGGCTCACAAATTTGATCATCTTGAAATGGAAACAGCTTTCAAAATGCACACAAAAATAAATAGACATTATGAAAAGATCTATATCTATTTAAAAAACTGAATCAATATTAACCTTCCAAAACAGAATATACCAGGCTTAAATGGGTTTACAGGTTAGAATTTTACCAAGAATTAAGAAAAAAATTAGGAGAACCAAGATGGTGGAGGAGTATTTGGAGCTACACTAATCTCCTCCCCAAAACCAGCCTGGAATTACAACTTAATTGGGGAGAGATTATTGGGAATAACCAACAGAACACCAGCTGGAAAGAAGCCTTATAACCATTGACAGAACAGAAGATGCCTCTTCATCACAATATGACTGGTAGGAATTGAGAGATGTGAGAGGGTTGGCTTGGTTCCCAAAGGAGGCAGCAGCCAAAGGGTGAGAGCCAGGGACTCCACCTGGGAATGGTAGGTTCTGATACCCCACCTGGGTTTCCCAGCCCACAGCAACACAGCTGGGAGTGAAACAGGATCCAGCTGAGAAGGACAGAAAGCCATGGGGTTTGCTAGCCTGAGAGCACTGGAGACAGAATTACTAAGGTGACCACAAGCAAAAATATGTACATTGACACTCACTTACTTTGGGCTCCAGCAGAGAGAGGGCAGAGTAGACTGGAGATACTTGGGGAGAGTTTGCAGGGGTGGTCTGGAGGAGAGAAGTGAAGAGCAGCCAAGGGGGTTCCAGTGATGACTTATCACTTACATTGCAGGTGTACTGTGCTGGGCCAAGCGGCTTCCATCTAAGCGGTCATCATAGCCCTGCCCAGTGGCATCTAAGCCTGGCTGCTGATCTAGGATCAGTTGGTTTTTACCTGAATCGATCTGTCTTTCCCAGAGTGCCTGGGCCCGGGGGCTGCTCATTAATTTCCAACTGAATCAATCTATCCTTCCCAGCAGTGTCTGAGCCTGGTGGTTGATTACAAATCATCAATTTATAGCTGGGTCAGTCTGTCCCACTCAGTGGCATATGAGCCTGGTGATTGATTATAGATTCATTGGTTTGGGCTTGAATTGATCTATCTTCCTCAGCAGCACCTGGCCTGACAGCTGGTCACAGATTCATTGATTTACAACTGAGTCAGTCTGTCCTGCCCTGCAAAGTCTGATTGTGGATTCACTGGATTGCAGCTGAGTCAGTCTGTCTTGCCCAGCAGCACCTAGGTCTGGCAGCTGATCAGGTTCCTTGATTTACAACTGAATTAGCCTATCCTTCCCAGCAGCATCTGAGCCTGATGGCTGATCACAGATTCATTGGATTACAAATGAATCAAGTTGTCTTGACCAGTGGCACCTGAGTCTGACAGCTGATAACTGATTCACTGGTTTGCACCTGAATCGGTCTGTCTTACCCAGGGGCATCTGGAAGTGGCAGCTGATTTCAGGTTCATTTATTTGCAACTTAACTGAGTTGTCCTGCCCAGCCAGGTCTGAGCCTGATGGCTAATTACAGAGTCATTAATTTACAATTTAATCAATCTGTCCCAGCCAGTGACATCTAAGCCAAGCAGCTGATCATAGATTCATTGATTTACAACTGAATCAATATTTCCTAACCAGCAGAGGCTGAGCCTAGCAGCTGATCACAGATTCATTGGATTACAACTGATTTAATTGGCCCTGCCAGGAGGTACCTAAGGTGACCACTGATCACAGATTCATTGGATTACAACCAAAACAATCTGTCCCACTCAATATCCAGAAATCAAAGCCATTTTTATATACCAACAATGAAACATCAGATAGAAGCTAGAAAACAAATTCCATTTACCATAGCAACAAGAAAAATAAAGTACTTAGGAATAAATTTATCCAATAATATAAAAGTCTTACATGCATAAAACTATAGAACACTGAAAAAATTAATTAAGATACAAATATATGGAAACATATACCATGTTTATGGATGGGAAGATTTAACATCATTAAGATGTCCATACTACCCAAAGCAATCTATAAATTTAATGCAATCAAAATTAAGTACCCATGATATAGTTCATATATCTAGAAAAAAAATACTTCAAAAATGTATATGGAGCCAAAAACTACCATGAATAGCCACAGCCATCTTGTGAAAGAAGAACAAAGTAGGAGGAATCGCAATACTGAATATCAAATTGTACTACAAGGCCAATGTAATCAAAACAGTCTGACACTGGCATAAGAGTAGATATATAGATTAATGAAACAGAATAGAGAGCCTAGAAATAAACCCAGGACTCTATGGTCAATTAATATTCAACAAAGTGGGAAGGAACACAAATTGGAGTTAAACAAGTGAAACCACTTCAACAAGTGGTGTTGGGAGAACTGGACAGTAACATGCAAAAGAATTAAGCTAGATGACCAACTTATACCATACACCAGAATAGACTCAAGATGCATAAAGGACTTCAACATAACCTATGCCACCATAAAAGTCCTAGAGGAAAACATAGGAAGAAAAATTTCAGATATCCTACACAGCAATATTTTCACTGATACTTCTCCAAGGGCAAACAAAATAAACAAATGGGACTACATCAAACTGAAAAGTTTCTGCTCAGTTAAAGAAAAGGGAACCAAACATATGGAAAAATATATTTGCCAATGATACCTCAGAGGAGGTTTTGATCTCTAAAATATATAAAGAACTTATATGACTCAACACTAGTGAGAAAGACAATCCAATAAAAAATGGACAAAGGACCCTTTTCTGAGGAGGACATACAAAGGGCTCATAGGCATATGAAAGAATGCTCAACATCACTAGCCATCAGAGAGATGCAAATTAAAACCACAATGAGATATCACCTAATACCTGTCAGAATGGCCATCAATATCAAATCAACAAACAATGAGTGCTGGCAAGGTTGTGGAGAAAAGGGAACCCTAGTGCACTGTTGGTGAGAATGCAGACTGGTGTAGTTACTATGGACAACAGTATGGGATTTCCTAAAAAAAATTAAAATGGAACTGACTTTCGACCCAGTGATTCCACTGCTAGGATTATATTTAAAGAACCATGAAACACCAATTCAGAATAACTGATGCACCTACCTCTATGTTCACAGCAGTGCTATTTACAATAGCCAAGTGCTGGAAACAGCCTAAGTGCCCATCAATGGATGAATAGATTAAAAAACTTTAATGTATTACACAATGAAATACTACAGCATAGATGGAACTGGAGAGTATTATGCTTAGTAAAATAAGCCAATCAGTGAAAGACAAATACCATATGACCTCACCTAATACAGGAGACTAATGAGCAAAACAGAGAAGCAAAACAGAAGCAGAGGCATGGAAACAAGGAATAGGCATTCAGTGTGCAGAGGGGAGGGGGAAGGGTAGAAAGAGGCAAAGAAGGGGAACAGTTTAGTCAAGGAACTAGCATAGATGACCCATGGACATGGACATCATGTGGGATTAACTGTGGGAGGGGGATGGGAACGGTGGGGTAGGGGAGTGCAATGAGAGAAAAATAGGATAAATGTAATATAACAACAATGTAATAATAAAATTAAATTTAATTCAAAAAAATCAATGAGATACTTCTACACACCTTTTAGAATGGTCAAACTCCAGACATTTAAAACACTAAATGTTGATGAGAATATTGAACAACAGGAAGTATCATACATTAATGGTAGGAATGCAAAATTGTACTTTGTAAGACAATTTAACAGGTTCTTACAAAACCAAACACACTCTTACCACATGATCCATCAGTCATGCTCTTTAGTATTTATCCAAAAAAATTAAAAACTTATGTCTACCTGAAAAGCTGAACACTAATGTTTATAGAAGCATTATTTACAATTGTCAAAATGTGGAAGCAACGAAGGTGTTCATCAGTGGAAGATTAGATAAACAAATAATGGTGCATCCAAGTAATGGAATATTATTCAGTACTATAAGTTTTATTCATGAACTAACAAGCTATGAAAGAAAAAAAAAAATGGAGTAAACTTCAATGTATATTACCAGTGAAAGAAACCATTCAGAAATGTCTACCTACTATATGATTGCAACTAGAATACATTCTGTAATGATCGAACTATGGAGACACAAGATAATTGAATAGGCAGAACACAGAATTTTTAGGGCAGTGAAAATATTGTATATGGTATTATCATGATGACTATATATCATTAGACATTTATCCAGACCCATAGAATGTTCACACCAAGAGTGAACCCTAAAGTAAACTATAAACTTTGGGTGATTATGACATATCAATGTTGGTTGATCCATGAGAAAAAAAGTGTATGTAGGCCAGTATGTCATGGGAAACTATGCATGTATGGGGGTAGACAGTATGTAGGTTTTCTTTATACTTTCCTTTTTGTTTTTTTTGTAAACTTAAAAAATAATTTCAGAGATCAAAGATGGCAACAAAGTAGAGAGCAATGCTAATTGTGTTCTCGAGTACCAGACCAGCTGGAGGATAGGATAGGGAGTGCAAGATATCTTCAGGTCCCTAAGAATTGGAGTGGTCAGCATCTGGATTCAGGGAAGCACAGCCCAGAGGCAGTGGAGACCTACAGGAGAGCAGCCCACAGGTCCATAATACAACCAGAAAGACCAAATAAAGGCCACACCAAGAACAACAAGCGGAGAAAATCTGGGAGACTGCATCATTGAACACCACAAATCTCCTAACACAGAAGGGAGCTCATCTAAGACAAAGAAGCAAAGCAGATTAATCCAAGGAAAAAACAAAAAACAAAAAGCAAGAAACAACAGACAACCAAAATGGGGGAAAAAAGAATCAGTCCATCACCAAAAGGAAAGAAAGAATCCCCAAAAGACCACCAAATGAAACAGAGGCATATGAAATATCAGATAAGGAATTCAAAACAATGATGATAGAGAAGCTCAATGAGCTCAGCCACATCAAAGAAAACTATAAACAACTCCAGGAAAGTTACAAGGAACTTACTGAGAGCTACAACAGCATCAAAAAAGACATAGAAACTATCAATAGGTGCCAGGAGGAAATGAAGAATATAATTTCTGAATTAAAGAGTACAGTAGAAGGAATCAACAGTAGGCGAAAGGAAGAAGAAGACCAGATGAGCGAGTTGGAGGATAATGTAGACAAATACTCCAAGACAGTACAAGAGAATAAAAAAAGGCTTAACAAGATGGAAGAGGGTTTAAGCGAGCTGCAGGACAAGATGAAACGTAACAACATCCGTATCATAGGGATACCAGAAGGAGAACAGAAACAAGGAATGGAAAACCTGTTCAAAAAAGTCATGATAGAAAATTTCCCTAACATGATGAGTGAAAACATTACTCAAGTTCAAGAAGCACAGAGGGTCCCAAAGGGGATCAACCCGAACAGACCAACACCAAGGCACATTATTATTAAAATGGCTAATTTCAACGACAAAGAGAGAATCCAAAATGCATCAAGAGAGAAATGACAAATAACATATAAAGGGGCTCCAATAAGACTACCAAATGATTATTCAACAGAAACAATTCAAGTCAGAAGGGAATAGCAAAAAGTATTTCAAGTCATGGTAAACAAAGGCCCACAGACAAGAATATTCTACCCAGCAAGGCTCTCATTCAAGATACAAGGAGAAATAAGGAGTTGCCCAGACAAAAAAAGAATACTAAAAGAATACACCTCTACCAAACCAGCATTGCAAGAAATGCTAAAGGGTCTGCTTTAAAAATAAATAAATAAATAAAATGAAGAAACAGAGAAAGCCAAAGAGGAATACAGACACAAAGGGAGAAAATGGCAATGAATAAGTATCAATCAATAATCACCTTCAATGTAAATGGATTAAATGCACCAATCAAAAAACATAGGGTAGCCGAATGGATAAGATAACATGACCCACATATATGCTGTCTTCAAGAGACCCACCTCAGAACAAAAGATCGACACAGATAGAGAGTGAAAGGATGGAAAACTATATATCAAGCAAATGGACATGAAAATAAAACTGGAGTAGCAATACTGATTTCAGATAAAATAGATTTTACAATAAAGGCCATAAAAGGGGACAAAGACGGACATTTCATAATACTTAAGGGAACAATCCATCAAGAAGAAATAACCCTGGTTAACATATACACATCCAACATAGGAACTCCAAAATATATAAGGAAAATCTTGGAAGACTTTAAGAAAGATATAGACAGCAACACACTAATAGTAGGGGATTTTAATACCCCACTATCAATAATGGACAGATCTTCCAAACAAAAAATCCCCAGAGAGGTTGTGGCATTGAACAACACTCTAGAGGAAATGGACCTAACTGATGTATACAGAGTCTTTTACCCCAAAGAAGCAATATACACATTCTTTTCAAATGCACATGGATCATTCTCCAAGATAGACCACATGGTAGGTCACAAGACAAGCCTCCACAAATACAGGAAATTTGAAATTATGCAAAGCATCTTCTCAGATCACAATGGCTTGTAACAAGAAACCAAATTAAAGGGAAAAACCCAAAAGTTCTCCAACTCATGGAGACTGAATAACATGCTTTTAAGCAATGAAGGGGTCAACAATGAGATCAAAGATGCAATCAAAAAAGTTCCTGGAAACAAATGACAATGAACACACAATATCCCAAAACCTATGGGATACAGCAAAGGCAGTTCTCAGGGGGAAATTTATAGCAATACAGGCCTTCCAAAAAAGGTTACAAGAAGTTTATAAAAACGACCTAACCACAAAGCTGCAAGAAATAAAGGAGCAACAACAAACAAAGGCCAGAGCAAGGAGAAGGAAGGAAATCATCAAGATCAGAGCAGAACTAAATAACTCAGAGTTCCAAACTACAATTCGAAGAATCGACAGGTTCAGGAGCTGGTTCTTTGAAAAAATAAATAAAATTGACAAGCCCTTATCCAGGATCATCAAGAAAAAGAGAGAGAGGATCCAAATAAACAGAATCAGAACTGAAACAGGGGAAATCACAACTGATACCTCAGAAATACAAAAGATTGTAAGAAATTACTACAAACAACTCTATGACAAAAAATATGACAACCTGGATGAAATGGACACATTTCTGGAAAGGTATAATCTACCAAAACTGAACCCAGAAGAAGCAGAAAGCCTGAATAGGCCAATAACAACCAGTGAAATTCAAGAAATAATCCAAAATCTCCCAAAGCACAGAAGCTCCGGACCAGATGGCTACACAGGTGAATTTTACCAAACATTGAAAGAACTAACTCCTATCCTCCTCAAAATATACCAAAAAATTTGAGGAAGAGGGAAGACTCCCAAACTCTTTCTATGAGGCCAATCTTATTCTAATCTCAAAATCAGGGCAAGATACAACTAAGAAAGAGAGCTACAGGCCAATATCTCTAATGAACATAGATGCTAAAATTCTCAACAAATATTGGCCAACTGGATTCAGCAGTATATTACAAAGATCATACATCATGATGAAGAGGGTTTCATCCCAGGGATGCAATGATGGTACAACATTCATGAATCAATCAATGTAATACACCATATAAACAACTTGAAAGATAAAAACCGTATCATCATATCAATAGATGCTGAAAAAGCATATGTCTGAGGTATCATTGGCAATTATGTTTTCCCATACAGTTGGTTCCCTTGGAATTTTGCTGATATTTTCTTTAGCTGAACAGAAACTTTTCAATTTGATATATTCCCATTTGTTGATTTGTTCTTTTATTTCCTTTGCCCTTGGTGAAGTATCAGTAAACATATTTTTGCATAGGATATCCAAATTTTACTGCCTATATCTTTCTCAAGGACCTATATGTGGCAATGCTTATGTTTAAATCCTTTATCCATCTTGAGTTTATTTTGGTGTATGGTGTAAGTTGGTGGTCTAGTTTTATCTTTTTGCATGTTGCTGTCCAGTTTGCCCAACACCATTTGTTGAAGAGACTGTTTTGACTCCATTGGATGTTCCTTCCCACTTTGTCAAATATTAGTTGACCATAGAGTCCTGGGTTAATTTCTGGGCTCTCTATTCTGTTCCATTGATCCATATGTCTATTCTTATGCCAGTACCATGCTGTTTTGATGACAGTAGCCTTGTAGTATTGTTTGAAGTCCGGTATTATGATTCCTCCTACCTTGTTCTTCTTTCTCAGGATTGTGGTGGCTATTCGTGGGCATTTTTGGCTCCATAAAATTTTTGAAGTATTTTTTCTATTTCTGTGAAGTCTGTCATTGGTATTTTAATTGGGATTGCATTGAATATGTAGATTGCTTTGGGTAGTATGGACATTTTAATAATGTTAACTCTTCCCATCCACGAACATGGTATATGCTTCCATTTATTTGTGTCTTCCTTGATTTCGTTCTTCATTGTTCTGTAGTTTTCTGAGTACAGGTCTTTGACCTCCTTAGTTAAGTTGATTCCTAGGTACTTTATTTTCCTTGTTGCTATGGTAAATGGGATTTGTTTGTTCGCTTCTATTTCTGTTCTTTCATTATTGGTATACAAAAATGTTTCTGATTTCTGGATATTGATTTTATACCCAGCTATTGTGCTAAATTTGCTTATTAGGTTGAATAAGTTTTTGGTGGAGCCAATCGGGTTTTGTATGTACATTATCATATCATCTGCAAATAATGACAGTTTGACTTCCTCCTTTCCAATTTGGATACCTTTGATTCCTTTTCCTTCTCTGATGGCTATAGCTAGAACTTCCAAGGCAATGTTGAATAGAAGTGGAGAAAGTGGACAGCCTTGTCTTGTTCCTGATCTTAGGGGGAAAGCTTTCAGTTTTTGTCCATTAAGTATGATGTTGGCTTCAGGTTTCTCATAGATGGCCTTTATGATGTTGAGGTATGCTCCCTCTATTCCCATTTTGCTGAGGGTATTTTTTTATGATAAATGGTTGCTGCACTTTATCAAATGCTTTTTCAGCATCTATTGATATGATCAAATGGTTTTTATCTTTCAATTTGTTGATGTGGTGTATTACATTTATTGATTTATGAATGTTGTACCATCCTTAAATCCCTGGGATGAAGCCCACTTGATCATGGTGTATGATCTTTGTAATATACTGCTGAATCCGATTGGCCAATATTTTGTTGAGAATTTTAGCATCTATGTTCATCAGAGATATAGGCCTGTAGCTTTCTTTTTTAGTTGTATCTTGCCCTGGTTTTGGGATTAGAATAATATTGGCCTCATAGAAAGAGTTTGGGAGTCTTCCCTCTTCCTGAATTTTTTTGGTATATTTTGAGGAGAATAGGAGTTAGTCCTTCTTTAAATGTTTGGTAAATTCACCTGTTTAGCCATCTGGTCCAGGGCTTTAGTGCTTTGGGAGATTTTGGATTATTTCTTGAATTTCACTAGTTGTTATTGGCCTATTCAGGCTTTCTGCTTCTTCTGGGTTCAGTTTTGGTAGATTATACATTTTCAGAAATGTACCCATTTCATCCAGGTTGTCATATTTTTTGTCATAGAGTTGTTTGTAGTAATTTCTTACAATCTTTTGTATTTCTGAGGTATCAGTTGTGATGTCCTCTCTTTCAGTTCTGATTCTGTTTATTTGGATCCTCTCTCTCTTTTTCTTGATGATCCTGGATAAGGGCTTGTCAATTTTATTTATTTTTTCAAAGAACCAGCTCCTGAACCTGTCGATTCTTCGAATTGTAGTTTGAATCTCTGAGTTATTTAGTTCTGCTCTGATCTTGATGATTTCCTTCCTTCTCCTTGCTCTGGCCTTTGTTTGTTGTTGCTCCTTTATTTCTTGCAGCTTTGTGGTTAGGTCGTTTTTATAAACTTCTTGTAACCTTTTTTGGAAGGCCTGTATTGCTATAAATTTCCCCCTGAGAACTGCCTTTGCTGTATCCCATAGGTTTTGGGATATTGTGTGTTCATTGTCATTTGTTTCCAGGAACTTTTTTGATTGCATCTTTGATCTCATTGTTGACCCCTTCATTGCTTAAAAGCATGTTATTCAGTCTCCATGAGTTGGAGAACTTTTGGGTTTTTCCCTTTAATTTGGTTTCTTGTTACAAGCCATTGTGATCTGAGAAGATGTTTTGCATAATTTCAAATTTCCTGTATTTGTGGAGGCTTGTCTTGTGACCTACCATGTGGTCTATCTTGGAGAATGATCCATGTGCATTTGAAAAGAATGTGTATATTGCTTCTTTGGGGTAAAAGACTCTGTATACATCAGTTAGGTCCATTTCCTCTAGAGTGTTGTTCAATGCCACAACCTCTCTGGGGATTTTTTGTTTGGAAGATCTGTCCATTATTGATAGTGGGGTATTAAAATCCCCTACTATTAGTGTGTTGCTGTCTATATCTTTCTTAAAGTCTTCCAAGATTTTCCTTATATATTTTGGAGTTCCTATGTTGGATGTGTATATGTTAACCAGGGTTATTTCTTCTTGATGGATTGTTCCCTTAAGTATTATGAAATGTCCGTCTTTGTCCCCTTTTATGGCCTTTATTGTAAAATCTATTTTATCTGAAATCAGTATTGCTACTCCAGCTTTTTTTTCATATCCATTTGCTTGATATATATATAGTTTTCCATCCCTTCACTCTCTATCTGTGTCGATCTTTTGTTCTGAGGTGGGTCTCTTGAAGACAGCATATATGTGGGTCATGTTGTCTTATCCATTTGGCTACCCTATGTTTTTTGATTGGTGCATTTAATCCATTTACATTGAAGGTGATTATTGATTGATACTTATTCATTGCCATTTTCTCCCTTTGTGTCTGTATTCCTCTTTGGCTTTCTCTGTTTCTTCATTTCATTTGTTTACTTATTTTTAAAGCAGACCCTTTAGCATTTCTTGCAGTGCTGGTTTGGTAGAGATGTATCCTTTTAGTCTTTCTTTTTCTGGGAAGCTCCTTATTTCTCCTTGTATCTTGAATGAGAGCCTTGCTGGGTAGAGTAATCTTGGTTGCAAGCCTTTGTTTCCCATGACTTGAAATACTTTTTGCTATTCCCTTCTGGCTTGAATTATTTCTGTTGAATATTTATTTGATAGCCTTATTGGAGCCCCTTTGTATGTTATTTGTCTTTTCTCTCTTGATGCTTTTAGGATTCTCTCTTTGTCTTTGAAATTAGCCATTTTAATAATAATGTGTCTTGGTGTTGGTCTGTTTGGGTTGATCCTCATTGGGACCATCTGTACTTCCTGAACTGGATTCATGTTTTCACTCATCATGTTAGGGAAATTTTCTGTCATGACTTTTTTGAACAGGTTTTCCATTCCTTGTTTCTCTTCTCCTTCTGGTATCCCTATGATATGGATGTTGTTACGTTTCATGTTGTCCTGCAGCTCTCTTAACCCCTCTTCAGTTTTATTCAGCCTTTTTTTATTCTCTTTTACTGTCTTGGAGTATTTATCTACATTATCCTCCAACTCGCTGATCCGGTCCTCTGCTTCCTCTAGCCTACTGTTGATTCCTTCTACTGTATTCTTCAATTCAGAAATTGTATTCTTCATTTCCTCCTGGCACTTATTGATAGTTTCCATGTCCTTTTTCATGCTGTTGTAGTTCTCAGTAAGATCCTTGTAACTTCCCTGGTGTTCTTTGTAATTTCCCTGGAGTTCTTTGTAATTTCCCTGGAGTTCTTTGTAGTTCTTCTGGAGTTGTTTACAGTTTTCTTTGATGCGGCTGAGGTCACTGATCTTCTCTAGTATCATTCTTTTGAATTCCTTATCTGATGTTCCAGGTGCCTCTGTTTCATTTTGTGTTCTTTCTGGGGATTCTTCCTTTCATTTTGGTGATGGACTGATTCTTTTTTTCCACATTTTGGGAGTCTGTTCTTGCTTGCTTTTTGTTTATTTATTCATTTTTGTTCTTTCCTTGGGTTAACCTGTATTCCTTCCTTGCCTAAGTTGAGCACCCTTCTGTGTTAGGGTAGTTGTAGAGCTCAATGTTGCCGTCTCCCAGATTTTTTCCACTTGCTGTTCTTGGTGTGTCCTTTATTTCAGCTGTCAGTTTGTATTCTGGGCCTGTGGGCCTTTCACAGAAACAAAAACAAAAACAAACAAACAAACTAAAAAAACAAAAACAAAAAACAAAAAACCAAACCAAACAAAAAAAAATGCAAAAAGAACAAAGAAATAAAAACGATAATAATAATAAGAAGAAAGGAGTCAGATGGCTGTTCACCCTTAATAATCCCTGACTGGTCCAGGTGGAGCCTGGACCTGAGGCCTTTTAGTGAAGGGAAAAAAAAAAAAAGAAAGAAAAAAAGGGAGAAAGTCACAAGAGAAAGAGAAATCAATTTTAATAAAGGAAGGGTTTAGGTGTCTGTTCACGCTTTATTGTCTCTGTTTGGTCCAGGTGGATCCAGGACCAGTGGGTTTTATCAGGGAGAAAAGAAAGGAGAAAGAAAGAAAGAAAAGAAAAGAAAAAGGGGGGGGGGAGAAAGTTACAAGACAAAGAGAAATCAATATTAATAAAAAAAAGGTTTTTGGTGTCTGTTCCCCCTTTATGATTTATGATTGGTTCAGGTGGAGCCAGAACCTGTGGGCTTTACCAGGAAGAAAAGGAAAAGAAAAAATTGAAAAAGAAAAAAAAAGATGGAAGGAGGAAAAGAATAAAGAAAGGGTTTAGGTGGCTGGGGAAGGGAGGAACACTTAGATTGAGGACTGGGAATGCGTTGTAACCACAGAGTGAGTAGACTTTAATTCGAGAGTAGGGGGAGGGTCTTGGGTATTTAGTTGGATTGAGGTATGGGGGAGATTAAGAATATGTAAGAAGTAACTTTTGCAAAGGATATGTTGGGGATTAATAGTTCATATTGCTTTCACTATAACTCAGGTGCTTGAGATTAGCAGCAATCCCTTTCCTGAGGCTGCCTCTTTTTCTTGGTCAGGACTTTACAGTCTATAGTCTATATTGTAGCCGGTCTTGGCACGTGGCAGGGCCTCTGATTGTCACAGTCAGGGCTGATTCTGAGTGTCCGCCCCCAGGTAGTCTGGGCCTTCTGCAGCCTGGCTGGGTTTTAGGGCTGCCACTATTCTGGAGCGCGCAGGGTTCCTCCTCCCACTCCCGGCAGAGGTTCCTGCCCGGGATGAGCACCCAGCACCCAGCACCCCTGCAGGGCAGCCCGCAACTTTGCTGGTCCCTGTGTCAACTGGCCCAGCCCCCACAGTTCCAGGAGGAGGCTGCCCCTGTCAGTCAACACTGTCCAGGTCCGCCTACACTGTCCCGCCCTTCCAGGGCGGGCACCACTCCTCCAAGCTAACCAGCTCTCCATGGAGTCCTTTAAGCGGCCTCTATGATGAGCCCTGCCCAGGCATGGGCAGTACGGCCTTTGTCTCCACCAATGGCGGGTCAGTTTCCCCTGCTACTAGTTCCCGGCTAGCCAGCTCACCATTTGGAGTTTCTGTGGAGCCTGGGGGCCTGTGTGGGTGCGCAGGGCTGGGCCTCCCGCCTCGCAGGAGCTTCTAGCTGCTGTTTTCCTGGTGGCCCAGCAGCATTGCTTTCAGCCCTCTCACTGCCCCGGCTGGTCCACCACCCCGCTCCCCCGCTCAGGCTTCCCATAGGACTCTTCTCCTCCACCTCTAGCCCCAGGAGGAGCCTCCTCTCCCTGTTGCTGGAGTGAGTCTCTCACACAGTCCCTCCCCTGCAAGAGTTCAATTCCGTGTTCCCTACAGCATTTGCCCTCATCGCCCACACTTCACTGTTGAGACTTCTAGTCACCAGGGAGCCCGGAGCTGGCCTCAGTCAAACGCGCCCCTCTGGGCAGAGCCGCCACTGTCCAGAGCCGACCTCAGCCCGCCGGCTGGTCAGTCAGGAATGCCTGACCTACTGTCTTGCTGGCCTCCTCTGCCTCTGGACTGTGCTCCCCTGTGTCCAGATACTGCCCGCTCCAATTCCTAGGGTCCTGAAGATGTTTCACACTCCCTATCTTGTCCTCTAGCTGCTTTGGTACTCGAGAACACCATCAACACTGCTCTCTACTCTGTCGTCATCTTAGAGAAATGGAACTGACTTTTGATCCAGCAATTCCACTACTTGGACTATACCCAAAGAATCCTGAAACACCAATTCATAAGAACCTATGTACACCTATGTTACAGCAGTGCTATTTACAATAGCCAAGTGCTGGAAACAGCCTAAGTGCCCATCAGTGGATGATTGGATCAAAAACCTTTGGTACATTTACACAATGGCATACTATACAGCAACAAGGAAGAAGGAACTCCTAACCTTTGCAACAACATGGATGGAACTGGAGAGTATTATGCTTAGTGAAATAAGCCAGCCAGTGAAGGACAAATACCATATGATCTCACCCATTACAGGACAATAATGAACAAAACTAACAACAAGCAAAACAGAACCAAATATATGAATACAGTGAATAGGCCTTCAGTGGTCAGGGGGAAGGGGGTTGGGGGGAGGGGAGAGGGGGGAGGCAGAGGCAAGGAAGGGGAGAAGTTTAGACCAGAACCTAGTATAAAGGAACCATGGACATGGAAAACAGGTAGGATTGACTTAGGGGGGAATGGGTGGGTGGGGAGGAGGCCAAAGGGGAGCAAAAAGGGGATGGATGTAATCCAAGAATAATAAAATTAAAAAACATGTTTAAATGCCTAAAACTTCCACAATTTGGTTAAAAAGGCATCATTAACTTACAGATTCAAAAAGAGTAATGAACTCCTTAAAGGGATGAACCCAAGGAAATTTACACTATTTAATTCACATATTATTTAAACTTTTCAATACTAAAGACAAAGAAAACTTAACAGCTGAAGAGAAATGAGATAAAGTATGAAAACGTATTCATGGAGCAGCATAATCAGGCAGAATTGTAATTTTAGTATTTAAAGAATTTATTAATTTACAGTTTGCTTTAACTGAATTTATAAAATATTCTATATGAGGCTATTGTGCTGGGTACTCTGATATATCTATTATGAGATCTTGGTTGTATCCCCTCCATAGAAATAAGAAGATTACACAAAATTTTATAATTTATTTCTTCTGATACATATTCTGATAGACTCCATGAATTAATCTGGATTTGAGTACTTAAATTAAGTAGAGGAGTGATGGTGTCCCCCAAAGCTTGCAGGGTGCCATTACTATTCCTAAGCCTTAAGTGGAAAGGTGGGGATCAATTACTAGAACCCAGAGAAAAAAATATTTTGAGAAAGAACTGCCTGACATGGCTTACTGATTTTCATCAAGACACTAAATAACTCAGTATCCCTCCAAGAAGGAAATAAATACCCCAACCTTGCTTTTTCCTCTCCTTTCCTCTATAGCTGAGTTCCATTGACCAAACCCAATGGGAAGCCCAAAGGGCACAGGAAAAAAATCGCAAAGTGTGAGGAAGGATCTCGAGGGGTAAATGAAAGATATCCAGCTCACTTCACTAGTTTTTACAGTAGTCTGTAGATAAGAGTATAGTCTTCATAGCTCAGCTACTTTTAGCAGCATGATTGTGAGACACTTACCTAACCTACCTGGAGCAATAATTTTCTCCTATGAAAATGGGAATGCAAAGTGCACTTTTAAGTTTAGCCTAACTATATGCATAGTGCCTGATAAACACTGTGTTCTCAATAAGTCTGTTTTATTCTTATTAAAACTAATTTTGCAACCTTTTTGTGTTTATGCTTATAATGATAAAGGTTGACAAAAACATCTGTTGAATGTAGTATGCATTGCTACACTGTGGATTTTTAGATTCCTGGCTTCATGTGTATACTATATGAATCAGGAAAATAAAGGGCATATTTTGAGGGTTGGCTATTAAAGAAACAAACAAAAAAAAAAAACAACAACTATGAACCTATACTATGTATTCTTTTGAATATGGGAGATATTTCTGTCTCTCTACTCAACCTTATCTGACAATGAAAACTGCAATTATCCAAGCATTTATAAATCATAACTTTCCATTTCCTGCCTAAACATGAAATTATGTAGCTGCAGGAGACTGCACAAAAAATCTCTAGGACCTCAAAGATTATAGTTTTTAAAGTAGCTTCTGTAGGTTATCTTTCAATACAGTTTTGATATTCAAGCAACTTCCAAGTGGGTCCACTATTCAAAGTAATTTAATTCAGGGAAAGTAATTACAGAAGTGAGGACCTATCTCAAAGCTGCCTTGTCAACAGTACTGAAGGTTTTACTGAAAAATCGGTGGTTCTAAGATATTAAAATAAGATTCTAGTTGCTTAGAAACTGTGACTGTGCTGTAATACTGTATGAAGTGACAGATAATGATCTTTCTGAATGTGTTAGCATCTGTTTGAAGACTAATGTGTGATAGTTGCTTATTCTGTCAGCTAATGAAGCAAATAATAATTGAACTATGGAGAGTCTGACAAGTTAAGTCTGGGAATTGAGAATGAAGCAAGTATTGCAACTGTTTCTCAAAAGTATATTTTGTTTTTCTTAACAGGCTCTTAGGATGGATGATGAAGCTGAATGAGTATGCATCTTTAAGGTCCTGAAAGAAATCATTTTTCTGTTTCATTTTGTTTTAAAAAATAAATCATGTACTTTTTATGATTCTGACAGTGACTGTTATGCTGACTGACTGTATAAACAAATGAAAGAATGAAGAGTGCTTAAAACAGAATGCAGAAGAGGTTCCTATACCAAGAAATTCTATAAAATAAGTCATCTTAAAGACTTATTTAAATTTGTAAATTTAAAAAACTGGTGAAGGACATAATTAAGATCCAAAAAGAAGCTATTAAAAATTAAACTTAATGGATGATTCAACAATTTTTATCATAAATTATGTATCTAGCTTTTTGCTAGATGCCCCGTCTAGCGGTTGCAGTCTAGTTGAGTTTGCGTACATGAAATGCACACCATGACCGACCATCAGGATCCCCAAGTGCACTGGCACTAGGGGTAAGCATAGCCAGGAAATGAAGCAGCAAGAGCAGGAATCACCAATTGAAGCTGCTGACAGAGAACTTGAAGAACAATTCAGAATGGATTATATGCATGAAGTGGAAATTAATGAAGTGAGATTTGTATGTCACGCCAACAAATCACAATATGGAGACAAGCATGTTACATTGTGGACAGTCACAAGAGGCTCCAATCTAAAGTGGAGAAGTCATCTTAAAGGAGCTTAGTTTCCTAAATACAGGTGACTTAGTTTCATGGGTTGAGAGAGACTTCATTATGCACAGACTATCAGGTAAACTCATTATAAAAATAATTACCTACTAAGTGTTATTAACAAGGGTTTAGGAATACTATAAGAAATAATGCTTATTTTCACTAAAAATTTGCTTGATACTATACTTAAAACTTTCACATAAATTATCCTATTAGATTTTCAAATACATATATAAAATACTTAGTATGCCTCTGCCATTATTATCAGTTATTATTTCCAATTTTTATTTTACTTACACCCAAATTACACATGAATAAAAAGCAAGATGGTATTTTTGGAGAATTTAAGACCAAATTAGACAAGAAAGGGCTTGAGGCACCAGTTCTGGATTTTGGCATTGGGCTTAGTCAATCTCAGTTGCAGCCATGAGGGAAATCTTCTGCAAATGTCAGCTCAGCCAGGAAAAATTTATTTTTGATCTGCAGTGTGATTTTGCTGAATCTCCTATCGGTATCAAGAGCTTTGAATGTCTGTGGTTCTTCTAAAGTCAAGCAATATTGATCCAATGTTCTGACCCATTATATTATTATCTGTTGTATACAGCCTGTACATGTACAAACATTTCTTGGCGCTTACAATATCTAAGTAAAATGTATATGAAAGAAAAATGGATTTAAAAGTCTCTCCTTTTTCTTTGTCATCTGTTATCCTTCTCTAAACAATGAAACTATTCTTTCCTTTATGCTCTGAATATAGCTTTGATTGGCCTGAATTAAAGTAAAAATTAATAGTAGTAGAACTTTCTTCACAAAGACATGTCTTCAAACAATCATGTCTTTATCATTATAAAACAATTAATAAATGCAAATATATGACAACATTACTAAGCCAATAAGTCCCAGATTGTTCCACAAAACACAATATTTTGCAAACATAGCTTCACATTACTCCTGAGCCAACAAATTTATACAAAGTTTAATCAAGTTCCCTCTTAAAGAGCCATGCTTTATATGAAAGAATCCTCAACATTACTAGCCATCAGAGAGATGCAAATTAAAACCACAATAAGATACCACCTCATACATGTCAGAATAGCAATTATCAACAAATCAACAAACAACAAGTGTTGGCAAAGATGTGGGGCAAAGGGAACCCTGGTGCACTGTTGGTGGGAATGCAGGCTGGTGCAGCCACTGTGGAAAACACAATGGAGTTTCCTTAAAAAACTAAAGATGAAACTGCCTTTTGATCCAGCAATTCCACTACTAGGGCTACACCTGAAG
This sequence comes from Noctilio leporinus, assembly GCA_004026585.1. NCBI lineage: Eukaryota > Metazoa > Chordata > Mammalia > Chiroptera > Noctilionidae > Noctilio > Noctilio leporinus. The sequence continues at coordinate 75,850 of PVIW01002690.1, read as the reverse complement.
AACCCCGAAACACCAATTCATAAGAACCTATGTACCCCTGTGTTCATAGCAGCACTATTTACAATAGCCAAGTGCTGGAAACAGCCAAAGTGCCTATCAGTGGATGATTGGATCAAAATCTTTGGTACATTTACACAATGGAATACTACACAGCAGAAAGAAAGAAGGAACTCCTACCCTTTTCAACAACATGGATGGAACTAGAAAGTATTATGCTTAGTGAAATAAGCCAGTCAGTGAAGGACAAATACCATATGGTCTCACCCATTACAACACAATAATGAACAAAACTAACAACAAGCAAAACAGAACCAGATACATGAATACACTAAATGGGCCTTCAGTGGGCAGGTGGAGGCAGTTGGGGGGAGGCAAAAGGAAGAGGCAAAGAAGGGGAGCAGTTTAGACAAGAACTTATGGAACAACTATGGACATGGACAGCAAGTGGGATTGACTTTGTTGGGGAATGGGTGGGTGGGGAAGGGGACAGAGGAGTAAAAAGGGGATGGATGTACTACAAAAACAATAAAATTAAATTAAAAAAAAATAAACAGGTCCTGGCTGGTAGCACAGTGGATAAGGCGCCGGCCTGCGAACCCAAAGGTCGCAGGTTCGATTCTCCAGCCAGGGCACATAACCAGATTGCAAACCAGGTCTCCAGTCAGGTCTGTGGCTGGAGGCAGGTAAAACACAACCATACATTGATGTCTCTCTCCCTCTCTGCCTCTTTCCCTTCCCTTCTTTCTAAAAATAATGAAATAAAATCTTTAAAAAAAAATAAATAAAGAGCCATGCTTTAAATGTGGTAGACAGAAATAGAAACATCAGGACTTGTAAATACTAGGTGATTCACTTCAGCAATGCTATTGGAAACAAAGGAACATTGCTTTCCTTCACCATGACCTTGTTCAATATTCAGGAAAATGTTGCCAAGATGCTCATCACAAAAATACATTTTTCATGGCAATGAGTCACTATGGGGAAAAATGTTGACAAATATGATACCATCACATACTGTTTGCCTTCAGCATTTTACATGTAAGAAGCCCATAGGTCCAATTAGAACTGCCCTTTAGGTCTTTTTGTAAATACAGAATTCATTTTATAATCTGACCATCTCTGAACTTTTTGAATATGCTGTATATCATGACAGTGATCAGCAACAAGAATGTAAGTTTTTGTTCCAATTAAAGGTACCCTTTCAGTTGATGTCTCATACCAATGACTTGAGAATGGTTTGAAGATTTCAAGCAATGTCTCAACTGACCACCTGATTCAGATCATGTACCCTAGTAATCTCTAATGTGGAATTTGCACCTCAGAGAGACAGTGTCAAATAGCTTCTCTAGGTTTAGAGTACAAACACCATACACCAGAATAAACTCAAGATGAATAAAGGACTTAAATATAAGCAGTGCCACCATAAAGGTCCTGGAGGAAAATATAGGCAGTAAAATTTTAGATATCCTACGCAGAAATATGTTACTGATAATTTTCCAAAGGGCAAAGGAAATAAAAGACAAATAAAAGATGGGACTATATCAAACTGAAAAGTTCCTGATCAGCTAAAGAAAACACCAGCAAAATTAAAAGGGAACCAACTGTATGGGAAAACATATTTGCTAATGATACCTCAAACAAGGGTTTGATATCAAAAAATATATAAAGAACTAATGGGACTCAACACCAGGGAGACAGACAACACAATTAAAAAATGGGCAAAGGACCTAAACAGACACCTCTCTGAGGAAGGCATACAAAGAGCTCCAAGGCATATGAAAGAATGCTCAACATCACTAGCCATCAGAGAGATGCAAATTAAAATTACAATAAGATACCACCTCACACCTGTCAGAATGGCAATCATCAACAAATCAACAAACAACAAGTGTTGGTGAGGATGTGGGGAAAAGGGAGCCCTGGTGCTCTGTTGGTGGGAATGCAGGCTGGTGCAGCCACTATGGGAAACGGTATGGAGTTTCCTTAAAAAACTAAAAATGGAACTGACTTTTGAACCAGCCATTCCACTACTAGGACTATACCTGAAGAACCCTGAAACACCAATTCATAAGAACCTATGTACCCCTATGTTCATAGCAGTGCTATTTATAATAGCCAAGTGCTGGAAACAGCCTAAGTGCCCATCAGTGGATGATTGGATCAAAAAACTTTGGTACATTTACACAATGGAATACTATACAGCAGAAAGAAAAAATGAACTCCTAACCTTTGCAACAACATGGATGGAACTGGAGAGTTTCAATCAGTGAAAGACAAATACCATATGGTCTTACCCATTACAGGACAATAATGAACAAAATAAACAAATAAGCAAAATAGAACCAAATACATGAATACGATAAATAGACCTTCAGTGGCAAGAGGGGAGGGGGCAGGCAGGAGGAGGAGGCAAAGAAGTGGAGCAGTTTAGTTAAGGAACTAGCATGGAAGAACCATGTACATGGACAGCAAGTGGGATTGACTTTGGGGAGGAGTGGGTGGGTGGTGAAGGGGACAGAGGGGAGGAAAAAGGGGATGGATGTAATACAACAATAAATTTTAAAATAAATAAATAAATAAAGATAAAAGAAAAAAATTAAAAACAAAAACAATCCAAATAAACAATCAGAACCAGACCAGAATCATAACTATGGGAATCATTGGGAAGGTTATCAGCTGGGAGGGGGAGGGGGAAGAAATGGGGAAATGGTGCTGGGATTAGGAAACATAATGATGGCTATTAGATTGACAGGAGGATGTTAAGAATATTATCGTAAAGGGTGAAATCAGGGAACATATGCACAACCCATGGACATGAAGAAAGGGGTGGGACTGCATGAGGAAAGTGGGGTTCTGGGTGCAGGAGAGCAAGGGAAAAACATATTGGGACAACTCTAACAGCATAATCAATAAAAAAACATGCAAGGTGCATGCAATAATTGGCAATAACTGCATCTCCTTATTTCATGTTGTTATTAATTTTGAAAAACTATGTTTCTAAATTATGATTTAATAGCATTGTTTCAGATATAAAGTATTAAATTCTGACAGCAACCATCATGTCGAAGGAATACAATGTTAGAGCAACCATAATTTCTACACTATGTGCAGGGAGAACTGCTAAGGAAATTGTGGACTTCAATAACATCCCTTTATGTACAGTTTACAATGTGAAGAAGGTGTATGATGCTGACTCTGATGTCACCACACCAATAAGGAAAACATGTAAGATATGCAAGGATTGCAAAAGTCCAGATATTGTACACAGAATCCAGGAGATCATCAGTGAAGATCCTGGATGTTTACCTTGACATATTGAGAGAAGTAATTGTATCATGGATGGAGCAAGTCACAAATGGATGTCATTTTATCTTCCAACAAGATGGTGCATCAGCACATAACACCAAAAAAGTACAAGAATTTCTCTGTCAATATTCCTGAATTTTGGTCAAAGGAACTCTGGCTGCCTAGTTCACCAGATGCAAATCCTTTAGACTATTATGTATGGAGCATTTGTGAGAGAGAAGTCAATAAATAGCCTCATTTTGATAAAGAGATTGTTATTACTAAAAATTTGCCATTTGATTGCATGCACCCTATACTTAAAAATAAATAAATAAATGGAGAAAATACAACATGGTCATGAATTGGAATATTTCATGTTTAAAAGATATTCCCCCAAATTTCCCTGCCAATGAAAATCTCTAACCTTTGTGTGGAATTTGATAAACCAGTTCTAAAATTTATTAATTAGAATATAAACTGCCAAGAATAGTCATGATATGTTTAATTTAAAAATGCTGAGAGAACTTGTTCCAACAGAACAAGATTTATTTCAAAGTTTAGCTACTAGCAATGTGCAATATTTGCACAGAAATAGTCAAATAGACCAATCAGAATTAACTTTATAGAAATAAACCTTCTTATATAAAGGCATTTTATGTTGATAAAGTAGGGACGGTACCCCCACTTTCTTCAATAAATGGTGCTGGGATAACTATATATATGGGAGAAGTATAATGACTTATATCTCAATGATTACACAAAATATTAAGTGTGGATGGATTAAAGTTGTGAAAGAAAAAAACTGAAAAATGTTAAGCATGCTTTAAAATACAGAATATAACCCTGAATGGTGGCATAGTGGATAAAGCGCCAGCCTATGAACCCAAAAGTTGCTGGTTCGATTCCCAGCCAGGCCACATAACCAGGTTGCAAGCCAGGCTTCCAGCCAGGTCCATAGCTGGAAGCAGGTGAGAGTCAACCATACATTGATGTCTCTCTACCTTTCTTCCTTCCTCCCTGTCCTTCTCTCTGAAAATAATGAATAAAATTTTTAAAACAACAACAACAAAAACAAATACTGTTGCCTATTTTCATTGTCACTTGTATGTTAAAAACTCGAACATGAGATAAACTGCAAAGGTTAGGGCACTTTTCTCAGCCTCTCTCCCTTCCCCCTCTCTAAAAATAATAAAATCTTAAAAAAAAAAATACAGAATACCTTCATAACCTCAAATAGGTAGGGCTTTTAAAAACAAAACACACAACACTGGCATTGTAGGTTTTTTTTGGACATGTGCTTATGCATGTGAAAATTAAATACCCTTTGGATAAAAAATAAATGGGACTTTATGAAATGCCTGCAATATGATAAAAAATAAAGCATATCAGATAACCAAGATGGCAGAGGAGTAAATGGAGCTACACCAATCTCCTCCCAACACCAAACTGGGAATACAACTTAATTGGGGAGAAATCATCCATAATAACCAACAGAACACCAACTGGAGAGAAGCCTTATTACCACAGACGTAACAGAAGGGTTGATTCTTCACAACGTGATGGGAAGTGCAGAGTTGCCAGAGGGCCGGCTCAGCTCCCACAGGCATTAGCTGAAGGAAAGGAGAAACATCTCAGCAGCTGGGTATTCCTCCTCAGAAGGGTGGGCTCTAAATCCCCAACTGGGCTTCCCAGCCTACAGCAACAAAGGTGAGAGTAAAACAGCACCCAGCTGTGAAAAGCAAAAAGACCCCAGGTTTAGACAACTTAACAGAGAGACAGAGTTCTTAAAGGGACCATGCATGAAAATACAGTGGCACCCACCTACCCTGGGCTCCAGGAGAGAAAGCACAGAGTAGACTAGAGAAGCTTGGGGAAAGTTTGGGTCAGTGGCTTTAGGGGGAGAGTTGAGGGAGCAGCCCATGAGTCCAGTGCTGACCCATCCCCCTACAGCCAGCAGACCACTCTTCTCCAAAGGGTGGTAGCCAGAGGGGAACCCACAGCCCCACCCATAGGAATTAACCTGCCCCACCCAAAGGTGCCTAAAACAGACCGCTGATCACAGCCTGATTGGATTAACAACTAAATGAAATAAAGTGGACCTCTGGTTGCCTCCAACTGGCTGACTAGGCCCAGATTGGGACATGAGCTGATGTCATCACCAAAAGCAGAGCCAGAAAGTAAAAAAAGTGCACCTCTACACCACAGAAAGTCGCACCACTAAGACAGTAAGTCAAAGCACACCAATCCAAGAAGCAAAAACAAACAAGAGCCATCTAAAATGGGGAGACAAAGAAATAAACCCCCAGTGAAAGGAAAGGAGGAATCCCCAGGAAGAGTGCAAAATGAAATAGAGGCAAGCACCATGTCAGACATGGAATTCAAAATAATGATGATAGAGAAGCTCAATGAGCTCATCAAGTTCAAAGAAAACTAGGAACAACTCCAGGGGAATTACAAAGAACTCCAGGGAATCTACAAGGAACTCACTAAGAACTCCACCAGCATTAAAAAGGACATAGAAACCATCAATAAGAGCCAGGAGGAAATAAAGAATACAATTTCTGAATTGAAGAACACAGTAGAAGGAATCAAAAGCAGACTAGAGAAAGCAAAGGATTGGATCATCAAGCTGGAGTTCAATGTAGAAAAAAAAATTCCCAGACAGTGCAACAAAATGAAAAAGGACTGAAAAAGAATGAAGAGGTTTTAAAAGAGCTGCAGGACAACATGAAACTTAATAACATTCATATCATAGGGAAGGAGAAGAGGAGCAAGGAATAGAAAATATTTTTGAAAAAATAATGACAGAAAACTTCCCTAAAATGATGAGCGAAAGAGTCACACAAGTTCATGAAGATGAACCCAAACAGGCCCACTCCAAGACACATCAACATGAAAATGGCAAATTTCAAAGACAAGGAGAGAATCCTAAAAGCATCAAGAGAGAAACAGCTAATAACATATAAGGGGGATCTGATAAAGTTATCAGCTGATTTCTCAACAAAAATACAACAAACCAGAAGGGAGTGGCAAAAAAATATTTCAAGCAATGAAAAACAAAAGCCTGCAACCAAGAATACCCTACCCAGCAAGGTTCTCATTCAAAATGGAAGGTGAAATAACTAATTTCCCAGACAAAAGAAGGCTAAAAGAAAACATCTCCACCAAACCACCTTTACAAGAGATGCTAAAGGGTCTTCTTTAAGAAGATGAAGAAGCAGAGAGACAGACTGGAACACAGGTACAAAGAGCAAAATAGATAATGAATAAGTACCTATCAATAATAACCTTAAAGGTAAATGGATTAAATGCACCAATCAAAAGACATAGGGTAGCTGAATGGATAAAAACCAACTTTAACTTATGAATGCTTTAAAGTGATCTTGTTATAAATAGAATTTACTAAATAAGGTTACAATTTTGTATATTACTGCAGGTTAAGTTTTCTTACATTGGAATTATTTCATAATATGGGAAAATCAGTTATTTGCAATAACTCAGAGAAATCGAATGCAGTTAAGGAAGAAGAAAAAGTAAGAATGCATGGATGTATGTTACATAGAAGACATGCTATCTTTCTTATTCACTGTTACAAAATATGTGCTTATTTGTGGGTGTGTAATATATAGATTTTGTTAGCAATTTATGTTTTAAATAGCAACCAACTGGTCATGGGTGTGTTGTGGAATCAGTCCATCTTTAGGTTAGAAAAAATGCTGAGAATGAAGACCAATTTAAATGGAAGTTGCAAACTACTAAACTATATGATTATGTACATAGGCAATATATATTCTCATATTAGCATGTAAATTAGATGAGATTCCTTTCAAATAGATCATGGAAATATACATTGCCAGTTATGACGGCCTCAAAACTGGGGATGCTTGGGAAAAGAATTAATGCTATAGTAAACTTTATTATTGAAATGTGAACATACCTAATCTCTACCTCAATAGACTCTTAAATAGTTCAGGGGTTAGTTTTGGTTGACATAGGTCGTCAACCAAAGTTCAATAAGTAGCTAGAATACTATTCTACAAAGTTATTTAAATCCTAGGGATTTTCTTTTTTTACCTCAATTTAGTAGACATAATAATTTCTACTCTGGGGACCAGTTGAGCACTGCAAGTGGCATTATTTTTGAAGGCTTCAACTTGTAAATCACGTGTAGAGGAAAAACAGAGGATATTGAAAGAAGTAATACCTGTGCACAGCCATAAATAAATAAATAAATAAATCTACTATTTAAGATGGAAAACTCCAAAAAGAATATGTTGTAGTTCCAGTAGCTTAAATAAAGTTGAGTTTTATTATTGGAGGGGAGAGGATCTGACTCAAAAACAATTCATTTTTTACTATGGGTTTGGCATTGTCTCTAGGACAACTTTCACAAAAGTGAGTTCTGCAATACACCATTTCTGTGATCTATTGCACAAAAATAGCAAAATAAGTATTAAAGGAGTAAAAAAAAAACTGCTTAATTTGCTTCAGTATATCTAAAATAGTATCATTTACCATGTAAAAATTATATAAGCTATTGGCATATTTAAAACTTTTTGTATTAACTCTTCAAAATCCAGTATGTACTTTAAATATGTGTAAAAATATGTATGGGTGTAAACGTATTTTTGCATGTGTTTGGTAATATTGCAATTCATATTATTTAAGAGTAGTTATTAAACAAATGAAATAATGCAGGCATTTTGAAATAATGAAAAGAATACTTTGTATTAATATCATTTGAAAAGCTGACAGAAGGCAGTAATTAAATGGTGAATTGTCTGGATGTGAAAGGGAAAAAAGTACACATAGGTGGTTACAGAACAGACAGGGGGATGTTAAGAAGAATAAAGGAAATGGAGAAACCAAAGAACTTATATGCATTACTCATGGATGTAAACTAAGGGGGGCTTTGTCAGAGAAAATGGGGTACTGGGCTGAGGGGGATAAAGGGGGAAAATTGGGACAACTGTAATAGCAAAATAAATAAAATATATTTAAGAAAAAAGATAAAATATATAAAATCAAAAACACTGAAGACAGCTAAAACAATTACAGAAATTTAATGCTTTCAAGAGAGAAGAGTAGAAATGTTAAATGCCATGTTTAATTCATTTAAAAGTTAGAAAAATTATACAAAAGAAAAAGGAAATCACTGGATTAAAGAACATATAATAGAAAATATCCTAATTAAAACTGTTTCTTAGAAAATATCAACAACACAGGCAAAGCCCAGTAAGACAAATCAATTAGAAAGAAAAGAAAGTAGATTCAAATAACTGGACTGCAGAATAAAGGGGAAAATAACAGACATACAATTTTAAAGGATGTTTTTAATAACTATACATTAAACATAGATATTATAAATAATTTCTTGAGAAAAATATAAAATGACAAAATTGTTACTGGATGACGTGTTTAAAAAATTTGTACAGGCCAATAACTTTTAATGAAATTGAATTTACTCAAAGACCTTCCAAGGCCCAGGTCCTAAAGCTTAGGGATGAGTACTGCCAGTGTTTGAGAAAACAGGAATCCCTCTTACATACAAGTTGTTCTGTAAAAGAGAGAGAGAGGGCAAGTTTTCCAAATAATTGTATAACACAAGTATAGCTAAATAAACCATTTTGGTAAAAAGTTAACTGCCAGCTCAATGTCTTTATTATGCCTAAGAGACTTTGATAAAGTTATAAATGCCACCAAAGCCATATATTTTCTATTTTTTTAAAAAACTTAAGAAAAACCTTTAGTAATAGAATACTGATGATACAAATCATTTGAAAATATAATTCAGCAAACTGGTCATTATCCATTTTATACAGATAAAGGTAAACATTAAAACATAATTATAAGACTTTTACCTTGACTATATTAAGAATATAATAGTAGATAAATTGGGGTAGATGTCCTTTCTTACCATATTTGTAATTATTCTGTGTGATAACAAAATTGAATTCCAGAAATTTTTTGGTCACCCTGTGACACAGTTTTTGTTTTTGTTTTTTATCTAAGAAATTTATTGTTAACTCATATGGCTCGATATGTATTTGCATTTACTGGACATTATCCTTACTATTTACTGAAAAATTAAAGATTGGTCATATAATTTTTAATATGCATCCCAGCACTATGATTATTTTCTCTCTAAAAGCTCTACAATTTCATCTTTTAATGTCATTATTATGAAGTAGATGGGTTTAACTATGTAGTTAAAGCATCCATAATATTAATCAGGTAGAGGGAATGAGCTAAATCATCAGTTCTCCAAGTGAGGCCTGAAGGTCCCAGAAGTTCTCAGATGCTGATTGAGAGAATTTATGAGGTCAAAACTACTTTCATAATAATATGAAGGTGTTATTTGCTTTTTTCACTGCATGGGTATTTGCAATGATGGTGCAAAGCAAAGTGGCATAAATCATCTAAAGCCTTAGAACAACACAAACAACTGCACCATATTATATGAATGACCATTACATTAAACACTAATGTGCATGCACATTAAAATAAGTCCCAGTTGTTTAAGAATATCCTGATGAAACAGTGGGAAGTATTAATTTAATTGAATCTTAACCTGTTTAAGTGCACCTTTTTACTCCCACGTGTAATGAAATGGGAAATCCCAGAGAAATTGTATGTTTACATCAAAGCATGAGAGCTGTCTCAGAAAGTCACTGGTGCAATTATTTGAGATATGAGCTGAAATAGTCATATTTTTCATGGAACACCATTTGTACTTGACTGAACAACTGAAAGACAGCTGTGGTTATTAGATATACATTTTGACAGACATTTTTTCAAAAATGAACAAAGTCAGTATTGGAAAGTTGACAGTTTCCCAATACTTGAGACCTCTCTGGATGACATGGGTGGTGAAATGTTAATGTATGTAATTTTTAATATAGAATTAAATGTGTCAGCATTGGAAGATCTGCATTAGTCAGTGAATCAATATTTTTTTTTCTTTTAATTTTATTGTTGTTGTATTATATCCATCCCTTTTTTTCTCCCCTCTGTCCCCCTCCCCACCCACCCTTTCCCTCCAAAGTCAATCCCACCTGTTGTCCATGTCCATGGTTCCTTTATACTAGGTTCTTGTCTAAGCTGCTCCCCTTCTTTGCCTCTGCCTCCCCCCTCCCCCCTACCCCTTTCCTCCTGACCACTGCAGGCCTATTCCTTGTTGAATCAATATTTTAAAGTAATCTATGTGTGATGTTTCAATATCACACATAAGCAAATGATCCATTCAAAGCATAAGATATTCCAATGGCTCTTAAATGACTATAAAAAGCTGATTGACATGGTTTCAGATTCCATATCATAACTAATCTTCTGAAACTATTTGTCAAATTTAATGAATGTATCAAAGAAAAATATCCACAATTAGGTGACAAAACTATTAGAACTTTCAACCTTTATCAGCTACTTATCTATTTCAGGCTAGAATTTCTTCATATACTTCATATTAAAAAAATATATATATACTACAACAAATTGAATAACAAAACATATGTGAAAACAAAGTATCTTTTATTAAACTCAACATTAAAGAGATTTGCAAAAATGAAAAACAGTGCTACTTTTTTCACTACTTTTTAGTTATAGTAGTGTTTTATAAAAACATACTATAAAGCATACAATATATGGTAATGTGCAATTAAATTTTATTATTTCAAATAAATTAGTAAGTGGCTTGTAAAGTTTTCCACTTTAATTTCTAACATGGTCATTATTGATAGATGTAATATAATAGTAAAGAGAAATTCATTAGAATCCTTATTAAATTTATTTATCTAAAATTAAAAAAAAAATCATTGTTGTTGTATACATCCATCCCCTTTTTGCTCCCCTCTGTCCCCCTCCCCACCCACCCATTCCCCCCAGAGTCAATCCCACCTGTTGTCCATGTCCATGGTTCCTTTATACTAGGTTCTTGTCTAAACTGCTCCCCTTCCTTGCCTCTGCCTCCCCCCTCCCCACAACCCCCTTCCCCTTGACCACTGAAGGCCTATTCACTGTATTCATATATTTGGTTCTGTTTTGCTTGTTGTTAGTTTTGTTCATTATTGTCCTATAATGGGTGAGATCACATGGTATTTGTCCTTCACTGACTGGCTTATTTCACTAAGCATAATACTCTCCAGTTCCATCCATGTTGTTGCAAAGGGTACGAGTTCCTTCTTTCTTTCTGCCATATAGAATTCCATTGTGTAAATGTACCAAAGTTTTTTGATCCAATCATCCACTGATGGGCAGTTAGGCTGTTTCCAGCACTTGGCTATTGTAAATAGTGCTGCTATGAACATAGGTGTACATAGGTTTTTATGTATTGGTGTTTCAGGGGAATCCTTATTAAATTTTTAAAGATGTAAATAGATCAAAGTGTTTGAGGCCCCTTGAACTGGGGATACACTTACTAATAGCATATATACATAAAACAAGATAATAAAAGAAAAAATACTAATAAAACAAAATTTTAAATCCATCTGTAATCAAAATAATATATATTACTAATTAAATTATTCACAATTAAGTTAATTAAAGTTTTGCTAATAACATGGTATATTTTAAGGTATATGCATATTTAAAGATAGAGAGTAAACATATTGGATTGAGTGCCTATTAAAATGAGGGGAGTGGGAGAAGGAATTAAGAGAAAGGAACTAAGAACACTGACACCTCTAATCATTTGAGAGGGACATATACATATGTCATCAGCTTAATGGAGAAAACGTTAGGGAGTAGAAAAGTATAGAACTTTCATTTTCTTGTTTAAGAGTTTTTATGGAATTTCTAGATGTTAGAGTCATTGGATTAGAACCCCCTTGTAAAACTGTACATGTGTACTTTTCTAAACTTCCCCAGCATGCTGTGGCAGCTCTAACACATGCCACCAGCTGCTTCTACCTTCTTTGATACACATAAACTCATCTCTGTGATCCTTCAGGAAGCTGTGTACATGCTTTATCCTCTTTCATTTTACTATAATATAATGATAAGTTCACTAGGCCATTAAAATACAGTCAATGACTAAGTAAATTAGTATGGCTCACAAAGTCCTTGATAATTTTGAACTGTAATATTAGTGCCTAAAATGTCTCCAGAAAATAAAACTCTGTAACACTAACACCAAAAATATTTTGTTTTATTATGTATAGGGACCTCTGAATTTCTATGTCTGTTCTGATAAATCTGTATATGGATTCAGTAAGATCAGTCAATCCAATACTGTTTATAAAACAGAAAACAACAAGTGAATAAACAAACTCATATAACAGTTACCAGACAGCAACAATATGATGGTTACCAGAAGGGAAGGGTGTGAAGGGAGAATTCAGAGGGTAAAGGGGGGTCAAATATATAATAAGGGAAAGAGACTAGATTTTGGGTTTTGAGCACACAGTACAATGAACAAATGATGTATTGTATAATTGTACATCTGAAACTTATATAATACTATTAAGCAATACTACCATAATAAAATTAATGTAAAAAGCTTTTTAATAATAAAGTGTATTTTTGAAAGGACTAAAGGTTAGCTTTTTTTCCCATTTGAGCTCGACCTTTCATGAGAACTAAAGTAGCAGAACCAGCAGCTAGAACATCAAGTCATCTTTGTATTACCAATTAATTTGGGAGGACAGTCTAGCCTGAGACCAATTGGTCTGTCAATTCAGTCAAGGTAGACTTTGGGACATTTTCCCAAAGAGAAAGGTCAAGTCAGCAGGAGAGACACACCTACCCATGTTGCTCTCTCTCACCATTAAAGTAGAAAGCCCTTAGCTTGGTATTTTTGACAGATTAGCTCCATGTAAGTGAGGAACTTAGTGTAATGGTCTTCTCTGCCTATGTCTCCAGCTCCTAGGGGAGGATAGAGATGTAAGACAGGAGACTTGAATGTTTGAAGGAGATGATTCTCCAAAAAGGCTAGAGAATGAAGGACTCTAGTCTGTAGGAACATGATGCTTAACGACGATGATAACAAGCATTAATTGAATGATTATTATGCCAGGAGCTCTTTTAATTTTACTTTCACATTTAATAGTCACTCCAACATTTATTATTATTATTATTATTATTATTATTATTATTATTATTATTATACATGTAAGTGAACCAGACTGCAGGCAGATTAAATAATATTCTGAATGTCTTTGAGCTGTTTGATGGAGGACGTAGGCACTGAATTCTAACTTTAAATTACCTGACATACCTGAACTGATAGGATTTAAAAAATTTTTTAACTGACAGCTAGATCATTTAAGTAGTTTTGAAATTTACCAATTATAGATGTCTTCTTTCATCTTGCAATTGCTGTATAGCTGAAATACATTCACAGAGTGGAAAGAGTGCATATTTCTTGGAATTTTATCAAGGAAAATATGGTATTATAGTAATCATGCCTCAGTAGCCATTTCACAATAAGTGTGTTGTCCTGTTGCAAATTGTGTTTTAGCAAAACAGATTGCCTACCCTTTTATGTGGAGAAAGATGTTTTGTGAATTTTTATTGATGAGAGTGAAAGAGAGAAACATTAATGTGCTATTCCACCCATTCACTCAACTCATTGGCTGACCCCTACATGTGCCCCAACTGGAGGTTGAACAGGCAACCTTGGCTTATAGGGATGATGCTCTAACCAACTGAGCTACCTAGCCAGGGCAAGAGAAGTTGATTTAATAAGACAACGCCTCACTGCTTCAGCACAGTGGTTCAGATCACAGAGGAGCCTGGAGGACAGTCCTTGGTCAGATACACATTTGTTCTCTTTGGAAATGATAAAACCAAGCAGAGAAAGCACAGTGCAAGTTACTGGCTAGCTTGGTCATCACCATGGAAACCATGGTTGCCAGGTGGAGAAATCTATCATACATCATATTTGCTGTGTCCAGCTTCAGCAGTTTAGAAAGGAAACTATCCACAAATTTGGCCTAAATTAAAATACTCTAAGTAACTAACATAAGTGTATATTGACATCATAACCAATGACATAGAATAAGTATATAATATTTCTATAAATCTGAGCCTTTTGACATAAACACTCATCATTACTATATTTAGTATCTAGATGTATTTACCTCATTTAGTGATAGTATTGCAAATTCAAAAATGATGCTTTTAAAATTGAAATATCCTTCAAATAAGAAGAGAAACCATAGCATTTTTAATCTTTTGGATATACAGTTTCCCTGGAGCAATAATATGGAGAAGGTATAAGGTAGAAGTATATCTGTTTGCTAATATGTCTAATCTTTGCTATGAATAACTAATAAACTAAAAAATTAGTATCAATGAGATAAACAATCCACTTTCCTTATGGATAACATTAAAAGGCATGATAATTCATGCTATTTTCCCTTAGAAGGTCAGACCTATTTTGAAATATATTTTTAACTGTATTGCTTCCTTCCATCTACCTATATATCTGTATAAGTTTGTAAATGTATATGAATGTACAAACTTTCACTTCATAGTACTTTTGATACCAAATAATTTAATAAAATTATCAAGAGTTCTACACAGTGAGATCTGTGTTTCCATCACCGCTTAGGTGTTTGGAAACCTAAGAGTGAAGTATAAGTGTCATATGAACCAATGACAGTTTCCTGCTGCTATTTTATCTTCTCCTTCTAACAGACCCACTTTTCTGTCTAACATTACAGAATATTTAATTTTATTTTTTGGGAAATATAATGCATATTAAAAATAACCTCTATAGGGGGAATGGGTGGGTGGGGAGGGGGACAGAGTGGAGCAACAATAAAATTAAATTAAAAAAAAACTCTATAAAAGTAGGAATTGTTCAAGAGCAGTAGGACAAAACTCTGAAAACACTCTGCTCATTTTAACTTGAGCCTGAGAAATTGGGATTCAAAGGAGCCATTAGAAGTTCAAGCAAACAACTTAAATATGGAGATATTTTTAAATAAAGAAGAGAGATTGAGTGAGAAAGATTATTCAGTGGAAAATATGCAAAAGATTTGAGCAGACTTTTTACAAAAGATGAAATCAGGGGCTAAGTCCAGGAAAGGTGTAGTACCCCAAACTCTCTTTCCCATCCTATTCAGCAGTAAATCCTGTAGAGTCCATGGAACAGCTACCTGAAAACTCTGAAAAGTAAGTGGTTGCAAATTGATTGAGGATGGATGGCAAGGTTTGAAATTCCACCAAGACTGGTATATGCTCATTATTTTCTTTTCCTTCAGTATCACTTGGCTGAACTCAAAGACACACTGAAACCTCTAATATGCATTGTTGCAGACAGCAGGGTTCCAAGGGAAACTTTGTCTCCCAGTGTAAGAAGTAGGAAAGGGGACTCTCAGGGATCAAAAATGGGACAATCCCTGGGTGTTTCTGTTTTCCTTCCCTCTATCCATAGCACAACCACCGCTGGGCATCCCTAGAACTCAGAGAGGAGACAGTATTTCTATGACCAGAAGAAGTAAGACTCTAAGAGTGTAGGGCAGTTCCATTTTTAGTTTTGTTTTTTTTTTTCAGGAAATTCCATAGCGTTTTCCATAGTGGCTGCACCAGCCTGCATTCCCACCGCACACCCTCACCGACACTTGTTTGTTGATTTGTTGATGATTGCCATTCTGGCAGGTGTGAAATGGTATCTCATTGTGGTTTTAATTTGCATCTCTCTGATGGCTAGTGATTTTGAGCATTCTTTCATATGCCTATGGACCCTTTGTATGTCCTCCTGGGAAAAGTATCTGTTCAGGTCCTTTGTCCATTTTTTTAATTGGGTTGTCTGTCTTCTTGGTGTTGAGTCTTACATATTTTTGAGATCAAGCCCTTGTCTGAGGTATCATTAGCAAATATTTTTTCCCATACAGATATTTCCCTTTTTAGTTTGCTGATGTTTTCCTTAGCTGAGCAGAAAATCTTAATTTAGATGTAGTACCCAAAGAACCCTGAAACACCAATTCAGGATAACCTATACACCACTATGGCCATAGCAATGCTATTCACAATAGCAAAGTACTAGAAACAGCCAAATGCCCATTAATAGATGAATGGATTGATAAAACTGTGGTACATTTACACAATGGAATACTACATAGCAGAAAGAAAGAAGGAACTCATACCTTATGTGATAGCATGGTTGGAACGCTTAGTGAAATAAGCCAGGCAGTAAAAGACAAATACCATATGATTTCACCTAACACAGGAGACTAATGAACAACCTGACAAGCAGAAAGAAACCAGAGACATTGGGGAAAAAAGGAGCAGAATGACTGTGACCAGAGGGGAGAGAGGAGGGGGGAGAAAGAGAGGAGGGAGGAAAAGGGTAGGGTTTATATGAGGAACTAATGTGAAAGATCCATGAGCATGAACAAAGAGGTGGGGATTGACTGTGGGGCAATATAAGGGAGAGCAATGGGTGAAAATTAAATAATTGTAACAATAATAAATCAATTTTTAAAAGGAGCTTATTCTACTTTTTTTTTTTTTTAAGAGTGTAGGACAAATCTCTGCTGTTTATTTCCTCTGCCTCTCTTCCCACTGCTTGGCCTGGGATACAGACATTCACAGCAATTGTAAGAACAAGGGGGAAACGAGAGCCCCATCCATCCTTCTGACCAGATGACAAAAAACCAGGAGCAGGACTGTGTCTGTTCAAGAGTGTGAAATTCTTGCCCTGGCTGGTGTGACTCAGTGGATTGGCAGGCCTGAGAACCCAAGGGTCACTGGTTCCATTCCCAGCCAGGGCACATAACCAGGTTGCAAGTCAAGTCTCCAACCAGGTCCATAGCTGGAAGCAGGTGAAAGGCAATCATACATTGATGCTTCTCTCCCTTTCTTCCTCCCTTCCTGCCCTTGTCTCTGAAAATAATGAATAAAATCTTTTTTTAAAAAAATGTGGGGTGTGTGTATGTGTGTGTGCATGTGTACTAAAGCTAACTTCCCTTTCTATTCTGACAACTTTCAGAAAGAATGCTCAGTGTAACTGCTTTAGGGTGGTGTGAAAATGGAGAGTTTTAAAACAAACTTCACGATTATTTGAGTCTTATTTTTTTTTTATTAAATTGCTCATAACAGTTCCATTCATGGTTTTTTTGACACAGAAAAGAAAGGCTGTATATAGTTAATGTATACAAAATTTTTAAATTTAATTTTATTATTGTTGTATTACATTCATCCCACTCTCCCCACACTCCCCCCCCCCCCACCACACCAAAGTCAATCCCACATATTGTCCATGTCCATGGGCCATCCATGCTAGTTCCTTGACTAACCTGCTCTCATTCTTGGCCTCCTTCTTCCCCCTCCCCCTAATGTATACAACTTGGTGAGTTTGCAGATAGCTACACATTTATGAAAATATTACCAAAATCTGTGTCTTATTTTTTTTTAAATTTTATTGTTGTTGTATTACATCCATCCCCTTTTTGCTCCCCTCTGTCCCCCTCCCCACCCACCATTCCCCACAAAGTCAATCCCACCTATTGTCCACGTCCATGGTTCCTTTATACTAGGTTCTTGTCTAAGCTGCTCCCCTTCCCTGCCTCTGCTTCACCCCTCCCACCTCCCCGCAACCCCTTTCCCCCTAACCACTGAAGGCCTATTCCTTGTATTCATATACTTGGTTCTGTTTTGCTTGTTGTTAGTTTTGCTCATTATTGTCCCATAATGGGTGAGATCATATGATATTTGTCCTTCACTGACTGGCTTATTTCACTAAGCATAATACTCTCCAGTTCCATCCATGTTGTTGCAAAGGGTATAAGTTCCTTCTTTCTTTCTGCTATATAGAATTTCATTGTGCAAATGTACCAAAGTTTTTTGATGCAATCATTCACTGATGGGCACTTAGGCTGTTTCCAGCACTTGGCTATTGTAAATAGTGCCGCTATGAACATAGGTGTGCATAAGTTCTTATGAATTGGTGTTTCAGGATTCTTTGGGTATAGTCCAAGTAGTGGAATTGTTGGATCAAAAAGAAGTTCCATTTTTAGTTTTTTAAGGAAACCCCATACTGTTTTCCACAGTGGCTGCACCAGCCTACATTACCAACAACAGTGTAGGAGGGTTCCCTTTGCCCCGCATCCTTGCCAACACTTGTTGTTTGTTGATTTGCTGATGATTGCCATTCTGACAGGTGTGAGGTGATATTTTAATGTAGTTTTAATTTGCATCTCTCTGATGACTAGCGATGTTGAGCATTCTTTCATATGCCTCTGGGCCCTTTGTGTATCTTCCTCAGTGAGTTGTCTGTTCAGGTCCTTTGCCCATTTTTTAATTGGGCTGTCTGTCTCCCTGGTGTTGAGTCGTATAAGTTCTTTATATATTTTGGAGATCAGACCCTTGTCTGAGGTCTCATTGGCAATTCTGTTTTCCCATACAGTTGGTTCCCTTTGAATTTTGCTGATATTTTCTTTAGCTGAACAGAAACTTTTCAATTTGATATAGTCCCATTTGTTGATTCGTTCTTTGATTTCCTTTGCCCTTGGTGAAGTATCAGTAAACATATTTTTGCGTAGGATATCCAAAAGTTTACTGCCTATATTTTTCTCCAGGACCTTTATGGT
>PVIW01002690.1:33696-56932 GCA_004026585.1 Noctilio leporinus | reverse complement strand
CCTTTATCCATGTTGAGTTTATTCTGGTGTATGGTGTAAGTTGGTGGTCTAGTTTTATCTTTTTGCATGTTGCTGTCCAGTTCTCCCAACACCATTTGTTGAAGAGACTGTTTTTACTCCATTGGATGTTCCTTCCCCCTTTGTTGAAATAGTAGTTGACCATAGAGTCCTGGGTTAATTTCTGGGCTCTCTATTCTGTTCCATTGATCCATATGTCTATTCTTGTGCCAGTACCATGCTGTTTTGATGACAGTAGCCTTGTAGTATTGTTTGAAGTCCGGGATTGTGATTCCTCCTACCTTGTTCTTCTTTCTCAAGATTGTGGTGGCTTTTCGTGGGCGTTTTTGGCTCCATATAAATTTTTGAAGTATTTTTTCTATTTCTGTGAAGTCTGTCATTGGTATTTTAATTGGGATTGCATTGAATCTGTAGATTGCTTTGGGTAGTATGGATGTTTTAATGATGTTAATTCTTCCCATCCACGAACATGGTATATGCTTCCATTTATTTGTGTCTTCCTTGATTTCTTTCTTCATTGTTCTGTAGTTTTCTGAGTACAGGTCTTTTACCTCTTTAGTTAAGGTGATTCCTAGGTACTTTATTTTTCTTGTTGCTATGGTAAATGGGATTTGTTTTTTTCACTTCTATTTCTGTTGTTTCATTATTGGTATACAAAAATGCTTTTGATTTCTGGATATTGATTTTATACCCAGCTATTTTGCTAAATTTGCTTATTAGGTTGAATAAGTTTTTGGTGGAGCCAATTGGGTTTTGTATGTACATTATCATATCATCTGCAAATAATGACAGTTTGACTTCCTCCTTTCCAATTTGGATACCTTTAATTTCTTTTTCTTCGCTGATGGCTATAGCTAGAACTTCCAAGGCAATGTTGAATAGAAGTGGAGAAAGTGGACAGCCTTGTCTCATTCCTGATCTTAGGGGGAAAGCTTTCAGTTTTTGTCCATTAAGTATGATGTTGGCCTCAGGTTTCTCATAGATGGCCTTTATGATGTTGAGGTATGCCCCCTCTATTCCCATTTTGCTGAGGGTTTTTATCATAAACGGTTGCTGCACTTTATCAAATGCTTTTTCAGCATCTATTGATATGATCGTATGGTTTTTCTCTTTCAATTTGTTGATGTGGTGTATTACATTGATTGATTTATGAATGTTGTACCATCCTTGCATCCCAGGGATGAAGCCCACTTGATCATGGTGTATGATCTTTGTAATATGCTGCTGAATCCAATTGGCCAATATTTTGTTGAGAATTTTAGCATCTATGTTCATCAGAGATATTGGCCTGTAGCTTTCTTTCTTAGTTGTATCTTGCCCTGGTTTTGGGATTAGAATAATATTGGCCTCATAGAAAGAGTTTGAGAGTCTTCCCTCTTCCTGAATTTTGTGCTATAGTTTGAGGAGGATAGGAGTTAGTTCTTCTTGAAATGTTTGGTAAAATTCACCTGTGTAGCCATCTGGTCCAGGGCTTTTGTGCTTTGGGAGATTTTTGATTACTTCTTGAATTTCACTAGTTGTTATTGGCCTATTCAGGCTTTCTGCTTCTTCTGGGTTCAGTTTTGGTAGATTATACCTTTCCAGAAATGTGTCCATTTCATCCAGGTTGTCATATTTTTTGTCATAGAGTTTTTTGTAGTAATTTCTTACAATTTTTTGTATTTCTGAGGTATCAGTTGTGATTTCCCCTGTTTCAGTTCTGATTCTGTTTATTTGGGTCCTCTCTCTCTTTTTCTTGATGAGTCTGGAAAAGGGCTTGTCAATTTTGTTTATTTTTTCAAAAATCAGCTCCTGGACCTGTTGATTCTTCGAATTGTAGTTTGGAACTCTGAGTTATTTAGTTCTGCTCTGATCTTGATGATTTCCTTCCTTCTACTTGCTCTGGGCTTTGTTTGTTGTTGCTCCTCTAGTTCTTGCAGCTTTGTGGTTAGGTCGTTTTTATAAACTTCTCGTAACCTTCTTTGGAAGGCCTGCATTGCTATAAATTTTCTCCTGAGAGCTGCCTTTGCTGTATCCCATAGGTTTTGGGCTGTTATGTGTTCATTGTCATTTGTTTCCAGGAACTTTTTGATTTCATCTTTGATCTCATTGTTGACCCTTTCATTGCTTAAAAGCATGTTATTCAGTCTCCATGAGTTAGAGAATTTTTGGGTTTTTCCCCTGAATTTGGTTTCTAGTTTCAAGCCATTGTGATCTGAGAAGATACTTTCTATGATTTCAATTTTTCCTGTATTTGTGGAGGCTTGTCTTGTGACATACCATGTGGTCTATCTTGAAGAATGACCCATGTGCATTCGAAAAGAGTGTGTATTTTGCTTCTTTGGGGTAAAAGACTCTGTATACATCAGTTAGGTCCATTTCCTCTAGAGTGTTGTTCAATGCCACAACATCTGTGGGGATTTTTTGTTTGGAAGATCTGTCCATTGTTGATAGTGGGGTATTAAAATCCTCTACTATTAGTGTGTTGCTGTCTATGTCTTTCTGAAAGTCTTCCAAGATTTTCCTTATATATTTCGGATTTCCTATGTTGGGTGTGTATATGTTTATCAGAGTTATTTCTTCTTGATGGATTGTTCCCTTAAGTATTATGAAATGTCCATCTTTGTCCCTTTTTTATGGCCTTCATTGTAACATCTATTTTATCTGAAATCAGTATTGCTACTCCAGCTTTATTTTTCATGTTCCTTTGCTTGATATATAGTTTTCCATCCCTTCACCCTCAATCTGTGTCGATTGCTTGTTCTGAGGTGGGTCTCTTGAAGACAGCATATATGTGGGTCATGTTCTCTTATCCATTCGGCTACCCTATGTCTTTTGATTGGTGCATTTAATCCATTTACATTGAAGGTTATTATTGATTGATACTTATTCATTGCCATTTTCTCCCTTTGTGTCTGTATTCCTCTTTGGCTTTCACTGTTTCTTCATTTTATTTTTTTCCTTATTTTTATAGCAGACCCTTTAGCACTTCTTGCAATGCTGGTTTGGTAGAGATGTATTCTTTCAGTCTTTTTTTGTCTGGGAAGCTCCTTATTTCTCCTTGTATCTTGAATGAGAGCGTTGCTGTGTAGAGTATTCTTGGTTGTAGGCCTTTGTTTACCATGATTTGAAATACTTTTTGTCATTCCCTCCTGGCTTGAAATTTTTCTGTTGAATAATCATTTGATAGCCTTATTGGAGCCCCTTTGTATGTTATTTGTCTTTTCTCTCTTGATGCTTTTAGGATTCTCTCTTTGTCTTTGAAATTAGCCATTTTGATAATAATGTGCCTTGGTGTTGGTCTGTTTGGGTTGATCCTCATTGGGACCCTCTGTGCTTCCTGAACTGGATTCATGTTTTCACTCATCATGTTAGGGAAATTTTGTATCATGACTCTTTTGAACAGGTTTTCCATTCCTTGTTTCTCTTCTCCTTCTGGTATCCCTATGATACGGATGTTGTTACGTTTCATGTTGTCCTGCAGCTCTCTTAACCCCTCTTCAGTCTTATTCAGCCTTTTTTTATTCTCTTGTACTGTCTTGGAGTATTTGTCTACATTATCCTCCAACTCGCTGATCTCGTCTTCTGCTTCCTCTAGCCTACTGTTGATTTCTTCTACTTCTTCTACAGAAGAATTTCTGTATTCTTGAATTCAGAAATTGTATTCTTCATTTCCTCCTGGCACTTATTGATAGTTTCCATGTCCTTTTTGATGCTGTTGTAGCTCTCAGTAAGTTCCTTGTATCTTCCCTGGAGTTCTTTGTAATTTCCCTGGAGTTCTTTGTAGTTCTCCTGGAATTGTTTACAGTTTTCTTTGATGTGGCTGAGCTCACTGAGCTTCTCTATCATCATTCTTTTGAAATCCTTATCTGATATTCCAGGTGCCTCTGTTTCATTTTGTGTTTTTCTGTGGATTCTTCCTTTCCTTTTGGTGATGGACTGATTCTTTTTTTCCCCCATTTTGGGTGTCTGTTCTTGCTTGCTCTTTATTTATTTATTTATTTTTGTTCTTTCCTTGGGTTAACCTGCTTTGCTTCCTTGCCTTAGTTGAGCACCTTTCTGTGATAGGAGATTTGTGGGGTTCAATGTTGCAGTCTCTCAGGTTTTCTCCACTTGCTATTCTTGGTGTGTCCTTTATTTGGGCTGTCTGGTTGCATTCTGGGCCTGTGGGCTTTAGCAGAAACAAAAACAAAAACAAAAAACCAATCCAAACAAAACCAAACAAAATTAAAAAAAAATGCAAAAGGAAAAAGGAAATAAAATTGATAATAATAATAAGAAGAAAGCGTTTAGATGGCTGTTCACCTTTAATAATCCCTGACTGGTCCAGATGGAGCCTGGACCTGAGGGCTTTTAGCAGAGGAAAAAAAAAAGAAAGAAAAAAAAGGGAGAAAGTCACAAGAGAAAGAGAAATCCATATTAATAAATAAAAGGTTTAGGTGTCTGTTCACCCTTTATGGTCTCTGTTTGGTCCAGGTGGAGCCAGGACCAGTGGGTTTTATCAGGGAGAAAAGAAAGGAGAAACAAAGAAAGAAAAAAAAGGAGGGGGGGGAGTCACAAGACAATGAGAAATCAATATTAATAAAGAAAGGTTTTTGATGTCTGTTCCCCCTTTATGATTTCTGATTGGTCCAGGTGGAGCCAGAACCTGTGGGCTTTACCAAGAAGAAAAGGTAAAGAAAAATAAAAAAGAAAAAAAGAAAAGAGGAAGGAAGAAAAGAATAAAGAAAGGGTTTAGAAAGGCTGGGGAAGGGAGGAATACTTAGATTGAGGACTGGGAATGCGTTATAGCCACAGAGTGAGTAGACTTTAATTCGAGAGTAGGGGGAGGGTTTTGGGTATATAGGTGGATTGAGGTATGGTGGGGATTAAGAATATGTGAGAAGTAATTTTTGCAAAGGATATGTTGGGGATTAATAGTTCATATTGCTCTCGGTATAACTCAGGTGCTTGAGATTGGCAGCAATCCCTTTCCTGATGCTGCCTCTTTTTCTTGGTCAGGACTTTACAGTCTATAGTCTTTATTCTGGCCAGTGCTGGTGTATGGCAGGGCCTCTGATTGTCACAGTAGGGCTGATTCTGTGTGTCTGCCCCCAGGTAGGCTGGGCCTTCTGCAGCTTGGCTGGGTTTTAGGGCTGCTAGTGTTCTGGAGCCCACAGGGTGCCCCCTCCCACTCCTGGTGGAGGTTCCTGCAAGTGATGAGCACCTAGCACCCCTGCAGGGCACCCTGCAACTTCGCTGGTCCCTGTGACGACTGGCCCCACCCCCTCAGTTCCAGGAGGAGGCCGCCCCTGTCTGTGGACACTGTCCGGGGTCCACCTACACTGTCCCGCCCTTCCGGGGCTGGGACCACTCCTCCAAGCCAACCAGCTCTCCAAGAAGTCCTTTAGGTGGCCTCTGTTATGAGCCCCTCCCAGGCGTGGGCCTTCAGGCCTTTGTCTCCGGCAATGGCGGGTCAGTTGCCCCTGCTACTAGTCCACGGCTCACCGTTTGGAATTTCCACAGAGCCTGGGGGCCTGTGTGGAGGGCTGGGCCTCCCCCCTCGCAAGGTCTTCTAGCTGCTGTTTCCCCAGTGGCCCAGCAGCACCGTTTTCGGCCTTCTTGCCGCCCCGGCTGGTGCACTTCCAGCTCCCCAGCTCAGGCTTGCCACAGGACTCTTCTCCTACTCCTCTAGCCCAGCACGGAGCCTCCTCTCCCTGTTGCTGGAGTGAGTCTCTCACACAGTCCCTCCCCTGGAAAGTTCAATTCTGCATTCCCTAAGGTGTTTACCCTCACCATCCGCACTTCACTGTTGAGACTTCCAGTCACCAGGGAGCCCGGAACTGGCCCCAGTCAAATGCGCCCCTCTGGGCAGAGCCGCCACTGCCCAGAGCCGACCTTGGCCCGCCAGCCAGTTGGTTGGGAACGCCTCACCTACTGTCCTGCTGTCTTCCTCTGCCTCTGGTCTGTGCTCCCCTGTGTCCAGATGCTGCCCGCTCCAATTCCTAGGGTCCTGAAGACGTCTCACGCTCCCTAGCTTGTCCTCTAGCTGCTTTGGTACTCAAGAACACCATCAGCACTGCTCTCTTCTCTGTTGCCATCTTCCCCTCTCTCTCACAATCTGTGTCTTAAATCTGTCCATCACTCCCAAAGTTTCTTCCTGCCTTCTTATTTATAGTTATTATTATTTTTTGTGATAAGGACATTTAAAATAAAATGTACCCTCTGAGCAAAGTTTTATGTATATGATACAGTATTGTTATCTGTGGAGTCTGCCTCACAGCATACATAGTCAAGGACTTAGTTGTCTGGCTTAATACCGCCCCATGTGCCATTCCCTCCTGCCCCTGGTAACCACCATTCCACTCTCTGCTTCTGTAAGTTTGACTATTTTGGATTCCACATGTAAGTAGTATCATATAGTACTTATCTTTCTCTGACAGGCTTACTTCACTGAGCATAATGTACTCCAGGTTCATTCATGTTGTTGCCAATGGCAATATCTCCCTCTTTTTTAAAGCTGAATAATATTTCATGATATGTGCATGTAGTCTTTATCACAGAGCTACAGGAGAAGCACCAAGGTTGGAAAGGTGCTCAGGAGACCATTTTATCTAGCTGCAGTCCCTGAACAAATGGAGGACCTGATACTTGAATCCTCACAGGCACAAAGAAACTCAGCATGTCCAACAACATTTCTTATTTGGGCATTTTCCATTTATTTCCCCTGCATCTGTCATAGCACAGTTTATGTTTGAGCATTATTGAATCAATGTAAAATCATCTCAGCTATTCCTATATAAGGAATTTTTTTAATCCAAAAATATTGGCTGTGGCTAGCCTCTGAATTCTCTCTCTCAGTGTGTATGAGAGTCATATGTATATCATTTATATCTCTATTTTATCTGTCTCTATCTATCTACCCATCTATCTATGGCTATCCACATATCTATCTATCCATGTATTTCTTAATAATATCATAAATATATATATATATATATATATGCCCATCTATTATCTTTTTCATGTTTTAATAATGAAATTTACACTTAGAGAAAAATGCATAATCTAAAAGAACATTTTAGTAAATTATTATAAAGTGAACTTTTTTTGCAACGAATTTAGGTTGAAAAATAAAACATTGCTATAACACTAGAAACCCTAATATTTCTAATCACAACCCTTCCTTCTGTCTATGAAAGGATTATTTCTTTCCTTTTACACCAATTATTTCTTACCTTTATTTTTAGCTTTTTCACTCAGGTAAGTATTGGTTAACTCTGGAGATTAGTTTTTATTCTAAATGAATGGAGTCAAATAATAGGCACATATTTTTGGAGGGACTTCACTCAAGATTCACTTCATAGCTGTGAAGTGAATTGTGTGAGGGCATATGTTTGCATCACTGTGTTGTACTAACACAGTGTGTAATACAACAATATATTTATTCTAATACTGAGATGTATTTGTGATATTTCCATTTTGAAGTGTTAGGAGTAATGTAGATATAGATATTCATCAATATGTCCTTTGGAGTCTATGTGCATCACTTCTGTTGAGTACAGCTTCCAAGACCCCATCTCTAACTGCTACCACATTGGGGATTAGCACTTCAACAAATGGATTTTGGGGTACACTAACTCTCAGTTGATAGCAATCATTTTTCCTAATTTTCCCTGAACACACAAACGTGGTGAAGAACCAGTAGTTCCATCTTTGCTGTCCTGATTTGTCTCTTCTGATGCTGATTTTGCTCTTCCTGAATCTGAAATAAATAGGACTTTTAGCTACAAAAATACAAACTTTGATAACATCTGAAAGTAAGATATTTGAAACATTGAAGGTATTGGGAAGGAAGAGACTATGATACCCCATCATCTTGCCAGTTCTCTATCACATCTATGGCAAAATACTGAAATTGTTCCTAGGATCAAAAGAAATAAAGTAAAAATCTATAACAAAATTTATACTCATAGTATATTATTCACATTAATGACTCTAGAATAATATTTGTTCCAATACAAGTATCTGGGTAGTATGCCTCAGTGAAGCTGACACAAACATTAACCATCACATGTGGAAGCTAAGATTGAGTAGGAGGATAATATTTTTAGGTATATTTTATTGATTATGCTATTGTAGTTGTCCCGAATTTTCCCCATTGCCCCCTTCTTCTCCTCAGCAACCTCCCCACTTAGTTCATGTCCATGAGGCATGCATATAAATTCTTTGGCTTCTCCCTTTCCTATACTATTCTTAATATACCCCTGTCTAATTTGTACCTACCAATTATACTTCTTAATCCCTGCACCATTTTCCCCATTCTTCCTCTTCTCTCTCTCAGCCAATAACCCTCCAAATGATTTCCATATCTATAATTCTGTTTCTGTTCTAGTTTCCTTAGTTTGTTTCTGTTTGTGTTTTCAGATTCAGTTGTTGATAGCTGTGAGATTGTTGTCATTTTAATGTTCATAGTTTTGATCATCTTCCTTTTCTTAAATATATCCATTTAACATTTCATATAATAATAGCTTGGCAATAAGGAACTCCTTTATCTTTACCTTGTCTGGGAAGTATTTTATCTGCCCTTCCATTCTGAATGATTGCTGGATAGAGTAATCTTGGTTGTAGGTTCTTGCTTTAAATCAATTTGAATATTTGCCAGCCCCTCAGCTTGTAAAGTTTCTTTTGAGAATTCAGTTGATAGGCTTATGGGAACTCCTTAGTAACTCTTTGCTTTTCGATTCCCTGTTTATCTTTAATTTTTGGCATTTTAATTATAATGTGTCTTGGTGTGTTCCTCTTTGGGTCTGACTTGTTTGGGACTCTCTGTGCTTCCTGGATTTATATGTCTATTTCCTTCACCAAATTAGGAAAGTTTTCTTTCATAGTTTTTTCCAATAGGTTTTCAATTTCTTGCCCTTCCTCTTCTTCTGGCACTCCTATTATTTGTATATTCATACGTGTAAAGTTGTCCCAGAAGTAACTAAGCCTCTCCTCATATTTTTTGCATTTTTGTTTCTTCTTTCCACTCTGGTTGTATTTTATTTATTTCTTTTGTTCCAAATCATTGATTTAAACCCCAGTTTCCTTCCCTTCACTATTGGTTCCCTATACATTTTTATTTATTTCATTTTGTGAAACCTTCATTTCTTCCTTTATTTGTTGTACTCTGTGAGTTCTCTGAACATACTTATCACCAGTGCTTTGAACTTAGCATCTGATAGGTTAGCTATGACCATTTCATTAATTCTCTTCCTGGGGTTTTGTTCTGTTGTTTCATATGGGCCATACTTTCTTATCTCTTCAACTGGCAGCCTCCCTGTGATTGTTTCAGTATATTAATGAGAGCTACTTTTATTCCATCTTAGTAGTATGGTCTATGTAGCAAAGACACCTGTAGATTGTGTGGGGCAGAGCCTTAGGTAATTGCCAGGGTGAGGCTACCTGCTTCACCACTTTGTGGTTCTGTTTGTGTTGAGGGGCTCAGAGAGGGGACAATGCAACTGCCTGGCTTCTAGTGATTATCCAGGATCTCACCCTGTTTCTAGTCACTTCACCCTCTTCTTTTATGTGATTGACACCCTTCCAGTTGCTGCCCTGGAGTTTGCCTATAGTCTAAGACCACGAGGGTCCTTTAATCAGTGAAAATATGGCAGTTATCTCCACCACCCCATGCAGACCCTTTAAGTAGTGAAAATCTGGCAGTTTCTTTTGCCACCCCACTGGTTTCTACAGTCAGAGGTAATGGGGGTTTATCATCCTTGTGCTTGAACTCTAGGCTATATGGTCTGGCCTAGGGATGGGATCACTCACTTCCAGGTTATCCCTCCTGATTTTTATCCACTACACATGAATGTGGGACCATCTGGTCTACCCCTGCCACCACAACTGCTTGTCTGAGCCACACTGCCTCTCTGTCCTGTCTTCGTGACTCCTCCTCTCCTACTGGTCTGGATGAATGTGGCTTCTCTAAATCCTTAATTGTCGGACTTCCACACAGCTCAATTTTCTGATGGTTCTAGTGGTTACTTGTTTTTGAAATCTGGTTGTAATTCTTTCTATGGTTGCACGGGGAGACAGAGCATGTCTACCTACACCTCTATCTTGACCAGAAGTTTGAGGAGAATATTAACTTTCTAAAGTATGCTTAGAAATACCATCTGTTTGTTTTCTAATTAAATAGCATAAACAAAAGTAGATGACTAAGACCAAGCATTGGGGAGCCAGGCTTCACCACAACCACCTCACAGTCTCCATGTTCAAAACAGAATGCCATGTATCAGCTCCTAGCCTCTAGCCCTGCTCTTCATACTGCACCCTCCCCTACCTAGTTTGGTTAATATTACACAATGTGAATTGGTCTTCTAAGTGCTTCTCAAAGTTGTCTCCATTCCACATCTATTGTGTTAGTCCAGACTCTTACCTGTATCTCGGAGTCCAGTCATGCCCAGCTTAAAAACTCTTTGACTAAAGAGTAACTAATCTAAAATTCAATTACCTATTGACTCACCAGTAGGTAAGGTCTGTTTGTGTCAAACATGACTCCCCTATACTGGACCCCAAGGGCACATGAGCCCATGTTTCCACTGCCTTCACTGATGCATGTACAAACTAGACATTTGTAGTTCTGTGAAGGTCATGGTGTCTCACATATGTTGGAAATACCTTCCCTGGATTTCTTTTTGTTTCTAGCTACTTTTTAGCTAGGCTTTGAGAGGCTGAGCACCATCCTTCAGAGTAGCAACCTCCCGATGCCACCTGTTCCCTCTGTACTTCAAGAAGATTGTGCTTGGCTGCCAAACCCCATTAGCCTGGCAGAGGTGCCATATCTTCCCCCACCTCTTCACTGAGCCTCCATTAAGCACAGAAATCACAGACTGAGGCTTTATCACAGGCATTAGCACATTCTGGGTAATCAATAATGATTTAC
Source organism: Noctilio leporinus (assembly GCA_004026585.1). Lineage (NCBI taxonomy): Eukaryota > Metazoa > Chordata > Mammalia > Chiroptera > Noctilionidae > Noctilio > Noctilio leporinus. The sequence continues at coordinate 46,023 of PVIW01002690.1, read as the reverse complement.
TGAAATCATTCCTTTTTACTTCCCCGACATGCAGCATTTAAAGGGTCTTTGTAGGGTAGAGATGTTAGCTAATGTTATTGTGGTAATCTTATTGCAACATATAAATGTAGCACATCCACTCATTATACGCTTTAAACTTACACAATGTTCTGTCATTTATATTTCCATTAAAATTTAGTATATTTTTACCATGAAAACATTTAACATACCATATTAGTTTGATAAACTTCCTTTCAGCCATATTGATTAAAAGGAGATGTAAAAGCACAAGGAATCGGAAAAAATATTTTTATAGAAGAAAAACATAATGTTAAATTGTTTAAATTTTCTGTACCTCTCTGCATTTTGTTCCTAAAAATCCTTCTTGTGATGTAAAATGGAAATAACTTATGTACAATAGCTGGAGTTATGCTAAATACACTAGATCAAGGTCTGTATTTTCAAGGACACATCATCCAGTACAGGAAAGAATATTCTGTTAAACCCAAAGACCCAACATATTTCAAACTAACCAATATCTCTGTGACTTAACAAATAGGAACAGCAGATAAAAGTGATGTTTGTGAAAGTTCCCCTTGCCCCTGTGGCTTAGTGTTCAACAAAATTGACACATGGGATGAAGACTGCTTGCTATCCTTGACCAAAAGTTATACTCATGCTCTTTGTTAGAGAATGGACAATTCTTAGTATTTTATAAGGAGGATGAGAAAGGGAACTATATTTATTGAAAGTCTCCTATGGACCAGGGATGCTTCTAAATTCATAGAAATTAACCTTATCAGGGTCACAGACCATAAATTACTAAAAATGAGACTGGTTGCTCAAAAGATTTTTGGTAATGGAAATTGGTTCAGGCACAGCTTGGTAGAGGCTTCCTTCAGAGTCTTCCTCACCTTTCCATGGTTTGTCCCACTGCCGAGCAGACAGTAACCTGATGAGCACTGACATACCAGCAATACTGCATCACTGTGGGGTTATAACCAATTTAACCTACTGAAACCCTTACAATAATTATGTCATATGATTCCCAACTACCTCCCCATTTTTATAGGAAAAAGGGTAAATTCTGTAAAATTATTCTACTCAAATCTTTCAGCTGTCATTTTAGCACAGATTCTCAACTGCCGTTTGACCTTAATAAAGTTCATTCAGTTTTCCTTTTTATTCTGACAGAGATTTAGAACTAATTTCTGATACAAATTCCAGAACAGTTTTCAAAATAATTTCTAGAGATATCATTTTGGTTTTTTACCCTTTAGTGTCACAAATAAATCATGAGCTGGAAAAAATAATTGCTAATAATTAATCTAAGTGTTAAAGGCATATTTTGGAAGGCACAGATTCTTTGTAAATGATATAGTGTCCTTTTGATTTTTTTTACAAGCTTACAACATTGTAAATGTATATATGAAACCATATCCATCTGGCAACAAAAGGAAGATGGAACAGAAATAGATTCTAAAAGTGTCACATTGCTTCACTTTCCTAAGTAGAATGCCATCCTTAGAGACATGTTCTGGAGAGCTACTTGGTTCTAGCAGGGGGTTGCAGAGAATACTTTATATTTTAAGTAAGTTAGTCATTTTATTAGTTAATATGAATAATATTACATGAATACAGTATTTTTGTATAGCTTTCTTATTAGATTTTGACTTCATTTCATTTGACTTTGGCAATAGTTTCAGTATTATAACACTGAATTGATGAGCTGACAAGATGATGAGATAACTAAGTCTCTTCTTTCCTAATACACTTAATGTTCAGATGTTACTGAAGTTTGTTTTTTGTAGCTTAAAGTCCTGTTAATTTCAGATTTAAGAAAAGCCAGATCAGGAAGAAAAAAGATGGCAACAGAGTAGAGGGCAGTGTCAATGACGTTCTTGAGTGCCAGAACAGCTGGAGGATAGGGTAGGGAGCATGAGACATATGCAGGTCCCTGGGAATTGGAGCAGTAAGCATCTGGACTCAAGGGTGCACAGCCCAGAGGCTGCAGAGACCTACAGGAGAGCAGGTGAGATAGTTCGGAACCCACTGGCCAGTGGGCCAAGGTTGGCTCTGGGCAGTGACAGCTCTGCCCAGAGGGGTGGCTCTAACTGGAGACAGCTTTAGGCTCCCCGATGACTAGAAATCTGAGCAGTGAAGTGTGGATAGTGAGTGATAACTCTGGAGGGAATGAGGAATTGAACTCCTGCAAGAGAGGGACTGTTTGAGAGCCAAGGAGGCTGAGAGAGAGGAAGCACCTCCTAGGGCCAGAGGTGGAGGAGGAGAGACCTGTGGGGAGCAGGAGTGAAGGAGTGAGGAAGTACACTAGCTGGGGTGGCAAGAGGGCCAAAAATTGTGCTGCTGCAACATCTGGGAGAGAGCAACTGAGCCCTGATGAGGCGGGAGGCCCAACCCCACACATCCACACTGGTGCACCACGCTCCCATGAAAACTCAAAACTGCGGGTCAGAAACTTGCTGCTGGTGCAAGTGGCGCACCCACTGCAGGCAACAAAAACCTCCATGGAGAGCTGGAGGAGGAGGAGGTGTAGCCTTCGCCACCAACAGACAGCAATGAGGCCCCCCAGGGGACCCAGGCAGCATGACAGAGGCAGCAGTGAAAAACTCAAAGAGCTGGATGCATGCAGGGCCAGCCATCACTGGCAAATGACCTGTGGGTCCCCTGGTAGCCAAGTGCTTTTTGTGAACAAGAGCTACCTCCTCCAAGAGCTGCAAGGGGAAGGCCAGCCATCACAGGAGCAAATGAATTTGTAGGTCATCCCCTGTTGAAGCCAGGCACCCAAAGAAGGCAGAAACCTCCTCGAGGAGCTGGAGAAGGAGCAGCCATCCATACCACATAAGAACTCTGAAGGTCTTCACACAGAACCAGTGAGAGAAGGAAGGACCCCCAAACACTGGCAGCATAGAAACCTAGCTAGGCTACCGGAGGCTCAGCCTACTGGGGGCACTGGCACTCAGAATCAGCCCTGACTGTGACAACCATAGGCCCTGCCACTCCAAGACCACACAGCTTGACTGTAGACTGCAAAGACTCGATCAAGCAAAAGAGGCAGACTCAGGAAATGAATTGCTATTAATCTCAAGCACCTGAGTTACACCAAGAGCTACATGAACTATTATTCCTAACATATCCTTTTCAAGTTACTTCCAACCTTCACCATGAGTGCATTTTAAGTAAATACTGTTTATATCATAGTGTAACCCAACTCACATATTTTTACTCTTCCCTATCTCAATCCACCAAACTACCCAAGACCCTTCTCCTACCCTTGTTTTAAGGTCTACCTACTCTCCTGCTACAATTCATTTCCAGTCCTTAATCTAAGTATTCCTCCCCTCCCCAGCTGCTTAAACCCCCTTTTTTTGTGGGTGCACTACTAGGGACTACACATTTTTATTTTCTGCTAAAAGCACAGGGGTCCTGGCTCCACCTGTACCAATCAGGACTTATTAAGGGTGGACAGGGAGTTAGATGTGGCAACTATATATATAGGCTTATACTGTTCATTTGCACTTGAGGCATTCTGATTTTCCCCTCCCCATTCCTATCTAAGAGATAAGTTGGCTTTCTCTCTCATATCCCCACTATATTTGCTACTCCTTTGCACCCTTCAAAATTATCTATACTTTAGTCAACTTAATCATTTCCCCCCTCATATAACATTCTTATACTACATCCCTATTAAAACTGGCTCAGTTGCAGCTAAAGGTGTGATTAAAAGTGGGGGTTACTTGTGGGGAATGGGTGGGTGGGGAGGGGGACAGAGGGGAGCAAAAAGGGGATGGATGTAATACAACAACAATAAAATTTTTTTAAAAATAAAATAAATTCTGATTAAAGCTGAGATAATTTGAGGGAAAAAAAAGTGGGGGTTACCTTGGAAGGTATGGGTATATAGCTAGGTTCATAGGCAGTTGAAAGGGGGATTTAAGGAGAAAGATATCTCTGAAGGTATGGTTATTTTGCCTAGACTGGTGGTTCTGTTTTAGGAGCAGCTCAAAAACAATGTATGAGAAAGGATAGGAGTGTCTTTCAATGAGCCAACTGGAGGTAAAGGAGAAAAACATACAACAAATCCAAAATACAACCAAACAGCCCAAGTTAATGACAAAAAGACCACCCCAAGAGCAAGAAGTTGAGAAAATCTAAGAGATTGCAGCACTGAACTCCACAAATCTGCTAACACAGAAGGGTGCTCCATGAAGGCAAGGAATCAAAGCAGATTAATCCAAGACGTAAACAAGCAACAACAGAAACCCAAAATGGGGAAAAAAAGAATCAGTTCATCACCAAAAGGAAAGGAAGAATCCCCAGAAAGATCACTAAATGAAACAGAGACAAACAAACAATCAGATATGGAATTCAAAATAAAGATAATAGAGAAGCTCAATAAGCTCAGCCAGCTCAAAGAAAATTATAAACAACTCAAGGAGAACTACAAAGAAGTCCAAGGAGGCTACAAGAAAATTACTGAGAGCTACACCAGCATTAGAAAGGACTTAGAAACTATCAGTAAGAGCCAGAAGGAAATGGAGAATACGATTTCTGAATTGAAGAATACAGTAGAAGGAAAACGATAGGCTAAAGGAAGCAGAGGATTAGATAAGCAAGTTGGAGGACAGCGTAGAAAAATATTCCAAGACAGTGCAAGAGAATGAAAAAAGGCTGAACAAGAATAAAAAGGTTTTAAGAGAGCTGCAGGACAACATGAAATGTAACAACATCTATATCATAGGGATACCAGAAGGATAAGGGAAACAAGGAATGGAAAACCTGTTCAAAAATGTAATGATAGAAAATTTCCCTAACATGATGAATGAAAACATTACTCAAGTTCAGGAAGCACAGAGGGTCCCAATGAAGATCAACCCAAACAGACCCTCTCCAAGACACACTATAATTAAAATGGCAAATTTCAGAGACAAAGAGAGAATCCTAAAAGCATCCAGAGAGAAACAGCAAATTACATATAAGGGGGCTCAAATAAGGCTATCACATGATTATTCAACAAAAACAATACAAGCCAGAAAGGAAGTGCAAAAAATATTCCAAGTAATGGTAAACAAAGGCCTGCAACCAAGAATACTCTACCCAGCAAGGCTGTCATTCAAAATGGAAGGAGAAATAAGGAGTTTCCCAGACAAAAGAAGACTAAAGCAATACATCTATACCAAACCAGCATTGCAAGATATGCTAAAGGGTCTGCTTTAAAAAAAGAAAAAAAAAAAAAAAAAAAAAAAAAAAAAAAAAAAAAAAAAAAAAAAAAAAAAAAAAAAAAAAAAAAAAAAAAAGAAAGAAAGAAAGAAAGAAAAAGAAAACAAAAACACACACACACAAAGGTACAAAGTGGGAAAATGTCAATAAATAAGTATCAATCAATAATAACCTTAAATGTAAATGGATTAAATGCACCAAAAAAAGACATAGGATATGTAAATGGATAAGAAAACATGACCCACATATATGCTGTCTTCAAGAGACCCACCTCAGAACAAAAGATCAACAAAGATTGAAAGTGAAGGGAAGGAAAAATATATATCAAGCAAATGGACATGAAAAAAAGGCTGGAGTAGCAATAAATAAATGGGACTATATCAAATTGAAAAGTTTCTGTTCAGCTAAAGAAAACATCGGCAAAATTCAAAGGGAACCAACTGTATGGGAAAACATACTTGCCAATGATACCTAAGATGAAGTTTTGATATCCAAAATCTATAAAGAACTAATGCAACTCAACACCAGGGAGACAGACAGCCCAATTAAAAAATGGACAAAGGACCTGAACAGACAACTCACTGAAGAAGAAATACGAAGGGCCCAAAGGCATATGAAGGAATTCTCAACATTACTAGCCATCAGAGAGATGCAAATTAAAACCACAATAAGATACCATGTCACACCTGTCAGAATAGCAACCATCAACAAGTCAACAAACAACTAGTGTTGGTGAAGATGTGGGAAGCAGGGAACTCTGGTGCACTGTTGGTGGGAATGCAGGCTGGTGCATTCCCAGGCTGGTGCACTGTATGGAAAACAGTATGGAGTTTCCTTAAAAACTGAAAATGGAACTTCCTTTTGATCTATCAATTCCACTACTAGAACTATACCCCGAGAACCCTGAAACATGAATTCATAAGAACCTATGTACCCCTATGTTCATAGCAGTGATATTTATAATAGCCAAGTACTGGAAGCAGCCTAAGTGCCCATCAGTGGATGATTGGATCATAAAAACTTTGATATATTTACACAATGGAATACTACACAGCAGCAAGAAAGAAGGAACTCCTACCCTTTGCAACAACATGGATGGAACTGGAGAGTATTATGCTTAATGAAATAAGCCATTCAGTGAAAGACAAATACCATATGATCTCACCCATTTCAGGACAACAATGAACAAAACAAACAAATAAGCAAAATAGAACCAGATACATGAATACAATAAATAGATCTCTAGTAGGCAGAGGGAGGTGGGGAAGGGGGTGGGGGGATGAGGAGGCAACGAAAGGGAGCAGTTTAGGAACTAGTATGGAAGAACCATGGACATGGACACATGGACAACAAGTGGGATTAACTTTGTGGGGATTGGGTGGGTGGGGAAGGGGCCAGAGGGAAGGAAAAAGGGGATGGATGTAATTTAAAAAAACAAAACAAAACAAAAACAAAAACAAAAAGTTGCTACTGATAAGGCTAGTACCCATCTAAAACTATGCATAGTTATTATAATATTATTAGCTATATCCTTTATGGTGTACTTTATATCCCCTGACTATTTTTATAACTGGCAATTTTACTTTTAATCTCTTCACCTTTTGCACCCATCAGCCCACACTCCATTCCCATCTGACAAATAATAGGAAACCTTAAAAAGCAATTTGCCAAAATGAAAATTACAGGATAACATTCTCTATGAGCATAATAAGTTAACTTTATCTATCTATCTATCATCTATCATCCATCTATGTATCGATCATCTATCTAATCTATATTTATGTTCTTTAAATATTTGTTTCATCGATTTATCCTATAAATTAATGTTTGGCTTAAACTTTAAAAACCAATTTGGCAATTTTTAACATTAACTAAACAAACCATAACAATAAAGTCATATTCATAAGTGAAGAGAAAGCATGTGATAAAATTTAATGAAAATATATGAAAAAACTTTTCAGCAAACATGGAGTAGAGGGGAATTCTTTCACTTGTTAAAATGCATTTATAAAATGTGTTTACATCATCATTAATGTTAATATATTGAACTTTTTTTTCTTAAATTGGAACAAGGCAAAGATGACCACTGTATCTTGTATTGAACAGTTTTTTTGTTTTTTTTTTTTTTTTAGATCCTAGCCAATGCAATAAGTTTAAAAAGAAACAAAAAGAAAGAAAGAAAAATGTGTGAAGATTAGAAATAAATAAAATTGTCATTATTTTCAGGGAAAGTAATTCTGTACATAAGAAGTTTGTCTTAAAATTTTTATAAAAATATGCCCTGGCTGGTGATACAGTGGATAAGACACTGGCCTGTGAACCCAAAGGCCGCAGGTTCAATTTCCCAGCCAGGGCACATAACCAGGTTACAAGCCAGGTGTCCGGTCAGGTCCATAGCTGGAGGCAGGTGAAGGTAACCATACATTGATGTCTTTCATTCTCTCTGCCTCTCTTTCTTCCACTCTCTCTAAAAATAATAAATAAAATCTTTTTAAAAATTTAAAAAATACAAAAATAAATAAATAAAATTTACAAGATCATGGAATATGAGTTCACAGAATATAAAAGCATGCATGTTTTATACATTGGTAATAAAAACTGAAAATAAATTAAAAGGAGAAAGATGGTGACAGAGTAGAGAGCAATGCTGATGATGTTCTCAAGAACCAGAGCAGCTAGAGGACAGGATAGGGAGGGCAAGACATCTTCAGGTCCCTAAGAACTAGAGCAGTCAGCATCTGGACTCAGGGGAGCACAGCCCAGAGGCAGCGGAGACCTGTAGGAGAACAGCCCACAGGTCCAGAATACAACCAGAAAGCACAAATAAAGGACACCCTAAGAATAACAAGTGGAGAAAATCTGGGAGACTGCAACATTAAACTCCACAAATATCCTATCACAGAAGGGTGCTCAACTAAGGCAAGGAAGCAAAGCAGGTTAAACCAAGGAAAAAACAAAAAAATTAAAAGCAAGCAAGAACAGACATCCAAAATGGTGAAAAAAAGAATCAGTCCATCACCAAAAGGAAAGGAAGAATCCCCAGAAAGACCAAAAAATGAAAGAGATGCACCTGAAATATCAGATAAGGAATTCAAAAGAATGATGCTAGAGAAGCTCAGTGAGCTCAGCCACATCAAAGAAAACTATAACAACTCCAGGAGAACTACAAAGAACTCCAGGGAAGTTACAAGGAACTTACTGAGAACTACAACAGCATGAAAAAGGATATAGAAACTATCAATAAGTGTCAGGAGGAAATGAAGAATACAATTTCTGAATTGAAGAATACAGTAGAAGGAATCAACAAGCTAGAGAAAGCAGAGGACTGGATCAGTGAGTTGGAGGATAATGTAGACAAATACTCCAAGACAGCACAAGAGAATAAAAAAGGCTCAACAAGATCGAAGAGGGTTTAAGAGAGCTGCAGGACAACATGAAACGTAACAACATCTGTATGATAGGAGATACCAGAAGAAGAAGAGAACAAGGAATGGAAAACCTGTTCAAAAATGTCATGGTGGTAAATTTCTCTAACATGATGAGTGAAAACATTAATCAAGTACAGGAAGCACAGGGGGTCCCAATGAAGATCAACCCAAACAGACCAACACCAAGGCACATTATTATTAAAATGGCTAATTTCAAAGACAAAGAGAGAATCCTAAAAGCACCAAGAGAGAAACGATAAATAACATATAAAGGGGTTCCAATAAGGCTATCAAATGATTATTCAACAGAAACAATTCAAGCCAGAAGGGAATGGCAAAAAGTATTTCAAGTCATGGTAAACAAAGACCTGCAACCAAGAATACTCTACCCAGCAAGGTTCTCATACAAGATAGAAGGAGAAATAAGGAGCTTCCCAGACAAAATAAGACTAAAAGAATATACCTCTACCAAACCAGCATTGCAAGAAATGATGAAGGGTCTGCTTTTAAAATGAATACATAAGTAAAATGAAGAAACAGAAAAGCCAAAGAGGAATACAGACACAAAGGGAGAAAATGGCAATGAATAAGTATCAATCAATAATCACCTTAAATGTAAATGGATTAAATGCACCAATCAAAAGACATAGGGTAGCCCAATGGATAAAACAACATGACCCAATATATGCTGTCTTCAAGAGACTCACCTCAGAACAAGAGATCGACACAGATTGAGAGTGAAGGGATGGAAAAATATATATCAAGCAAATGGACACACACAAAAAAAGCTGGAGTAGCAATACTGATTTCAGATAAAATAGATTTTACAATGAAGGCCATAAAAGGGACAAAGATGGACATTTCATAATACTTAAGGGAACAATCCATCAAGAAGAAATAACTCTGATAAACATATACGCACCGAACATAGGAGCTCCAAATTATATAAGGAAAATCTTGAAAGATTTTAAGAAAGACATAGACAGCAACACACTAATAGTAGGGGATTTTAATACCCCACTATCAACAATGGACAGATCTTCCAAACAAAATATTCACAGAGATGTTGTGGCATTGAACAACACTCTAGAGGAAATGGACCTAACTGATGTATACAGAGTCTTTTACCCCAAAGAAGCAAAATACACATTCTTTTCAATTGCACATGGATCATTCTCTAAGATAGACTACATGGTATGTCACAAGACAAGCCTCCATAAATACAGAAAATTTGAAATCATACAAAGTATCTTCTCAGATCACAATGGCTTGAAACTAGAAACCAATCTCAAGGGAAAAAAACAAAAATTCTATAACTCATGGAGACTGAATAACATGCTTTTAAGCAATGAAGGGGTTAACAATGAGATCAAAGATGAACTCAAAAAGTTCCTGGAAACGAATGACAATGAATGCACAACAGCCCAAAACGTATGGGATACAGCAAAGGCAGTTCTCAGGGGGAAATTGATAGCAACACAGACCTTCCAATAAAAGTTACAAGAAGTTTATAAAAACAACCTAACCACAAAGGTGCAAGAACGAGAGGAGCAACAACAAACAAAGCCCAGAGCAAGTAAAAGGAAGGAAATCATCAAGGTCAGAGCAGAACTAAATAACTTAGAGATTCAAACTACAATTCAAAGAATCAACAAGTCCAGGAGCTGGTTCTTTGGAAAAATAAACAAAATTGACAAGCCCTTATCCAGACTCATCAAGAAAAAGAGACAGAGGACCCAAATAAACAGAATCAGAACTGAAACAGGGGAAATCACAACTGATACCTCAGAAATACAAAAGATTGTAAGAAATTACTACAAACAACTCTATGACAAAAATATGACAACCTGGATGAAATGGACACATTTCTGGAAAGGTATAATCTACCAAAACAACCCAGAAGAAGCAGAAAGCCTCAATAGGCCAATAACAACTAGTGAAATTCAAGAAGTAATCAAAAATCTCCCAAAGCACAAAAGCCCTGGACCAGATGGCTACACAGGTGAATTTTACCAAACATTTCAAGAAGAACTAACTCCTATCCTCCTCAAACTATAGCACAAAATTCAGGAAGAGGGAAGACTCCCAAACTCTTTCTATGAGGCCAATATTATTCTAATCCCAAAACCAGGGCAAGATCCAACTAAGAAAGAAAGCTACAGGTCAATATCTATGATGAACATAGATGCTAAAATTCTCAACAAAATATTGGCCTATTGGATGCAGCAGTATATTACAAAGATCATACACCATGATCAAGTGGGCTTCCTCCCAGGGATGCAAGGATGGTACAACATTTGTCAATCAATAAATGTAATACACCACATCAACAAATTGAAATTTAAAAACCATATGATCCTATCAATAGATGCTGAAAAAGCAGTTGATAAAGTGCAGCAACCATTTATGATAAAAACCCTCAGCAAAATGGGAATAGGGGGAGCATACCTCAACATCATAAAGGCCATCTGTAAGAAACCTGAAGCCCACATCATACTTAACGGACAAAAACTGAAAGCTTTCCCCCTAAGATCAGGAATGAGACAAGGCTGCCCACTTTCTCCACTTCTATTCAACATTGTCTTGGAAGTTCTAGCTATAGCCATCAGAGAAGAAAAAGGAATCAAAGGTATCCAAATTGGAAAGGAGGAAGTCAAACTGTCATTATTTGCAGATGATATGATAGTGTACATACAAATCCCAATGGGCTCCACCAAAAACTTACTCAACCTAATAAGCAAATTTAGCAAAATAGCTGGATATAAAGTCAATATTTAGAAATCAAAAGCATTTTTGTATACCAATAATGAAACAACAGAAATAGAAACGAACAAACAAATACCATTTACCATAGCAACAAGAAAAATAAAGTACCTAGGAATCAACTTAACTAAGGAGGTCAAAGACCTGTACTCAGAAAACTACAGAACAATGAAGAAAGAATTCGAGGAAGATACAAATAAATGGAAGCATATACCATGTTCATGGATGGGAAAAATTAACATTATTAAAATGTCCATACTACCCAAAGCAATCTATATATTCAATGCAATCCCAATTAAAATACCAATGACAGACTTCACAGAAATAGAAAAAATACTTCAAAAATTTATATGGAGCCAAAAACGCCCATGAACAGCCACCACAATCTTGAGAAAAAAGAACAAGGTAGGAGGAATCACAATACCGGACTTCAAACAATACTACAAGGCTACTGTCATCAAAACAGCATGGTACTGGCACAAGAATAGACATATGGATCAATGGAACAGAATAGAGAGCCCAGAAATTAACCCAGGACTCTATGGTCAACTCATATTTGACAAAGGGGGAAGGAACATACAATGGAGTAAAAACAGTCTCTTCAACAAATGGTGTTGGGAGAACTGGACAGCAACATGCAAAAAGATAAAACTAGACCACCAACTTACACCATACACCAAAATAAACTCAACATGGATAAAGGATTTAAACATAAGTAGGGCCACCATAAAGGTCCTGGAGAAAAATATAGGCAGTAAACTTTTGGATATCCTACACAAAAATATGTTTACTGATACTTCACCAAGGGCAAAGGAAATCAAAGAACGAATCAACAAATGGGACTATATCAAATTGAAAAGTTTCTGTTCAGCTAAAGAAAATATCAGCAAAATTCAAAGGGAACCAACTGTATGGGAAA
>PVIW01002690.1:13931-33596 GCA_004026585.1 Noctilio leporinus | reverse complement strand
CACACCAGGGAGACAGACAGTCCAATTAAAAAATGGGCAAAGGACCTGAAACAGACAACTCACTGAGGAAGATATACAAAGGGCCCAGAGGCATATGAAAGAATGCTCAACATCACTAGTCATCAGAAAGATGCAAATTAAACCCACAGTAAGATGCCACCTCACACCTGTCAGAATGGCAACCATCAACAAATCAACAAACAAGTGTTGGTGAGGATGCCGGGCAAAGGGAACCCTCGTACACGGTTGGTGGGAGTGTAGGCTGGTGCAGCCACTGTGGAAAACTGTATGGGGTTTCCTTAAAAAAACTAAAAGTGGAACTGCCTTTTGATCCAGCGATTCCACTACTAGGACTATACCCAAAGAATCCTGAAACACCAATTCATAAGAACCTATGAACACCTATGTTCCTAGCAGCACTATTTACAATAGCCAAGTGCTGGAAACAGCCTAAGTGCCCATCATTGGATGATTGAATCAAAACACTTTGGTACATTTACACAATGGAATTCTATATGGCAGAAAGAAAGAAGGAACTCGTACCCTTTGCAACAACATGGATGGAACTGGAGAGTATTATGCTTAGTGAAATAAGCCAGTCAGTGAAGGACAAATATCATATGATCTCACCCATTACAGGACGATAATGGACAAAACTAACAACAAGCAAAACAGAACCAAATATATGAATACAGTGAATATGCCTTCAGTGGTCATGGGGAAAGGTGTTGGGGGGAGGGGGGAGGCAGAGGCAAGGAAAGGGAGCAGCTTAGACAAGAACCTAGTATAAAGGAACCATGGACATGGACAACAGGTGGGATTGACTTTGGGGGGAATGGGTGGGTGGGGAAGAAGACAGAGGGGAGTAAAAAGGGGATGGATGTAATACAACAACAATAAAATTTTTTTAAAAATCCAAAAAATAAAAATAAAAAGAAATAAATAGTTTTACTTACTATTTTATATAAAAAATATGGAATAGAAATACATTTATGGAAAGATATATGGGACTTGGAGAGTAAGAACAAACCGTTGATGAGGGAATTTATAGAGAACTTCAATAATTCGAAAAGTGTGTTATGTTTGTGGATAAAATACACAATACTGTTAATATGTCAGTTTCTTCCTTAGTAATATAGAAATTTTATCAGCCGTGGCTGGTGGCTTAGTGGATAGGTGTGGGTCTGGGAACCCAAAGGTTGCTGATTGAATTCCCAGTCAGGGCACCTAACCAGGTTGTACGCCAGGTTTCCAGCCAGGTTTGTTGCTGGAGGCAGGTGAAAGGCAACCATACATTGATGTTTCTCCCCTTCTCTGACTCTTTCTCTTCCCTTTTCTCTATAAAAAAATAAATAAAATTTAAAAAAATAGAAATTTTACCAATTGATAAGCTAATTGTAAAGTGTAGATAGAAATTTACAGCCTCTAAAATAGCCTATCCAATCCTGAAAAATAAGAACAAATTTGGAGGACTTATACTTTCTGATCTAAAGACTAACTAGAACAGTTTTAATAATTAGGCAATGTAGTGTTGGGGTAAGAATAGGCAAACAGGTAAACAAAATATAAAATCTAGAAATTAACCCTTACATTTGTGATTACTTGTTTTTATTTGTTTGTTTGTTTGTTTTTGACAAATATGCTAAAGCCATATAATAGGGAAAGAAGTTTTTAAATAAAAGGTCATGGTCCAAATATATTAATTTTTAGAATAAAATTAATGAGACATTTACTAGATCTAAATTTAATGTAAACTATACATTTGCTGAAAGAAAAGAGAAAAGCGTGGCTGGTAGTACAGTAGATAAAGCTCCGGCCTGCGAACCCAAAGGTCACAGGTTCGATTGCCCAGCCAGGGCACATAACCAGGTTGCAAACCAGGTCTCCAGTCAGGTCTGTGACTGGAGGCAGGTGAAAAGCAATCATACATTGATGTCTCTCTCCCCTCTCTGCCTCTCTCCCTTACCCTCTTTCTAAAAATAATGAAATAAAATCTTAAAAAAAAAAAAAAAAAGAGAGAAGAGCGTATCTTTTTATGTTGGGAAAAGGCAAACATTTTGTATATAGGATACTAAAAGCACCAAATATAGACTTTTTTGTTTTTTATTTTTATGTATTGGTTTATTATTTTCCAGAGAGAGAGGAAGGGAGAGAGGGAGAGAAACATCAATGTATGGTTGCCTTTCACCTGCCTGCAGCCACGGACCTGGATAGAGAATTGGCTTGCAACCTGGTTATGTGCTCTGGCTGGGGAATCGAACCAGCGACCTTTGGGTTCGCAGGCCAGCTCCTTATTCATTGTGCTACCAGCAAGGGCCCAGAAGTTTTAAAAATGTATAGATTTTCATCAATATTAAAATCTATCTATCAAAGACAGCATAGGAAACAAATGAAAAATCAAGGTACATATTGAAAACGTATTCTAAGTTTGTATCTCTGATAAAGGATTTTTACCTAGAATACTAATGGTATTTTACTATTCTCTAATAAAAAGACAGCTTAAAATATTGGTCAAAATATTTGAACTTCACTGAAGAGCATACACAAATGGGTATTAGGTAGCAAAAAGTATTACTCTTAGTATTGCAATTCAGAAAAATTCAAGTTCAAACTAAAATAATATATAATGCCATACCCAGAATAGTTAAAATGCAGAGAGACTCACAACACCAAATACTGGTGAATTTATGGAATACATCTCAGTGTAAAATAATACATTTTGGAAAACTCTCCAAAATTATGAAACTTATATCTACTTTTTGATGGAGCAATCCTACTGAGGTATTTACCCAAGAGAAATAAAGTATATGTTCAAAAAGAACTTGTACAAAGATGCTTATAAGTTCTCCAAGCTGAAAACAACATAAATGTTCAATAATAATTAAAAAATGAACTACTGATATACACAACAGCATGGATTATACTCCAAAACATCCCTCTATGCAAAATAAACTAAACATACATTAGAGAATATGAGTAAAATTCTACTCATGTGAAGTTCAAAAACTGGTAGAATTAATCTATGGTAATAGGAATACCTAGTGGTTGTCAATAGGAGGAGGGCTAGCTTGAGGAGAACTGGAAAGGGGCATGTGGGAATGTTGGGGGATGATGGGAGTGTTCTTTATTTTGGCATAGATATTGGTTACAAGTATAAACACTTAAGAAAAACTCATTGAATTGTACATTTAAGTCGTGTGCATTTTCCTATACATAAATTTCTCTTTAATAAAAATATTTAAAAACATACAAGCTATCATGTTAAAGATTTGTAAGTTACTCTTCATATAAGTGAAATACAAATGGTACCTAGAGAATGTATAATTCCACACAGAAGATATGCAGAATGTAGTATCATCCCTTAATTCACCTTACAGAACTGTGAAGACTAATTAGAATTATCTCCAGTTGTGAAAAGTGATTTAATATTCATTGCATAGTGTATTAGTTAAGGTTGCAATTAACAAAATTCAAAAGATATAATGATTCAATACTATAAAAAACTATCACATAATTTCCAAAATAGTGCTATTGACTGATGGTAAATCTCTTCTATGTGGTCATCTAGGAAATGAGGCTCCCTCTACCTGTGGGATGGCTCTACCATTTTTACCACATAGTTTTTGAGGTCACATTATGTATTGTCTCCATTCCAGCCAGCTTGAAGGGAAAAGCTACCTAGCTGTGAGCTATGAGAGAAGGAAGATCTGGTGGCTAGCTCACCATTCTCAACCATATCCAGCTCATACAACAAGTAGAGCTTTCTGTTTCTTTTTCCTTCATTCCCCTTCCCTTGCCAGCTTCCACTGAGGAAAATGTGCACATTTTACCCTATTTAAATGCCAAGAACTTAATATTTTTTCTTATGTATGTTCAAACTCAAATTGCTTTACATGAAACCATTCTATTTCCTTATGTTTTCTGGGAACAAGTACCTCAAAGAAATAACTCTTCTCTGTGACCCAGAGAACTCTGGGGTTCCTCAGCTCAGGGACCAAATTGTCCATGAGTCAACATATGATTTGAGTGAGGCACTGTCAGAAGACTACATAAGTAACAGTTTCATAATTTTTGTCCTATTTTTTTCCAGCAATAGTGGTAAATCCAACCTAGTTAGTGTCTGAATTCATGAATTAAAAAAATTTTTTTCTTTTGCCTCCACTTATTCTCTTCGATATGATTTTTCACTTTAGATTAGAGTCTTTATATCAAATTCTTCAGAACCATATTATTGTTGATGATTACCAGCTGTCATTACTTAAGGCCAAAACAGCAAACTGTTTTAGGACATAAATTCATTCATTTTTTTTTAAGTTAATCAAATTATTTCTTGGCATTAAAATCTTATAAATTCTTTAACTCTCAAAATAATTTTTTCTGCAAAAGTTTTTCAATTTAAGAATTAAAAGACATTGAAACAAATTTCCTGTTGGGAGGCATCTGATCATCTCAGCAGGAACACAAGACCGATGAATTCCTGCTACAATCACCTCCGGTCCAGCCTCTTCAGAGAATTCACATCATTCCTTTTAGTTCTTTCCCAAGTTTTGAGATGGAAAATACTGGGTTGTGCACTCAGCCTCTGATGACTCTTAACTGAATTTCAAACCAATGAAATTATCTTACTATCCAATACTCAGGGTTCCACTTGCTATTCTCATGGCAACAACTCCACTGACAGGACAATTAATGTGTAGAATTATATCCTTCAAATCATTAACTCTATAAAAATACAATTTTGTTGAATTCACATTCACATCTGCATCAGGAGAAAATATTACCTCCCTACAGATGAGTAGTACACAAAGCCAGAAATCCAGAAAATTATGGAGCTTTTGACCTTCCATCTAGCTTCTAGGTTTCCTGTAAGGCTGAGAAATGAGAATCTGCCTATGAAGAGAGTAGACATAGAAGATAGTCCTCAAATGCTAAGATTTTAAATAAATGCCTTTTATCTTTTTTCTCCTAAAAAAATAAAGACAGGTTGCTCTGCCCAGTGAGTGTGGTATTAGTGTTTCAGCATCTTTGTTAATAAAAGAACCAGTCGATGAAAACAGATTAGAAGATGTTATGACACCAATCAGTGGAGTTAAGGGAAAACATTCCAAGATCCTTGGTCTAGACCCTGACCACTGCTCTTTCTGGGTATACAGTCTTCACATGACAAATGTATGATAATCAGAGTGAATGACAGCTTTTGAACACAGAGTAATATAAGTAATAAATGAACTAATGGATTGTCATCTATTTTATTATCGAGTAATGAGATCAAGCCCTCCTTTAAAACATACTCAAAATAGGAATTTGAAAACAACTCCTACCTAATATTAGATAATATAATTGGTGTTATTATTTTATTTTATTTTTTTCAAAAGATTTTATTTATCTTTAGAGAGAGG
The DNA here is from genome assembly GCA_004026585.1 of Noctilio leporinus. Classification (NCBI taxonomy): domain Eukaryota; kingdom Metazoa; phylum Chordata; class Mammalia; order Chiroptera; family Noctilionidae; genus Noctilio; species Noctilio leporinus. The sequence continues at coordinate 28,197 of PVIW01002690.1, read as the reverse complement.
GGAAGGGAGAGAGGCAGAGAGGGAGAGAGACATCAATGTATGGTTGCCTTTCACCTGCCTCCAGCTACAGATCTGGCTGGAGGCCTGGCTTACAACCTGGCTATGTGCCCTGGCTTGGGAATTGAACCAGGAACCTTTGGGTTTGCAGGCCAGCACCTATCAACTGAGCCACCATCCAGGGCTTATTAACTTATTTCAAAAATAAAGTTTAAAATACAACATATTCTAAAACCACAAAAATGTGTCCTGCTCCTTGAACATGAATTTCTTTAAGAGGGTTTAAAATGTTGAAGGCTTCACATCAGATTCACAGCAGTTTAGGCCTGCTGGTTTCAAGTTGTCTTCCTGGCTCTAAGTGAATTACTCCAGCATAAAACCTTATTTTGTTGCCTGAATGGAAAGAAGAAAATTCAAAATCATCACTGGCAATTTTTAATAACTAAATACTAAGATGTAATGTGTTCTAGCACCCTCTCTGAATTCCCCTTTAAAAGTCATTACAAATACTCTTCCTTTGTGTGTCTCCAAATAGATTTGGGGAGAAAAAAACATCATAGCTGTCACTGTTAATTAGTCTCTCCTGAGCGCTGCTTCCTGCCTGAGGCACTCGCCATCCCCTGCCAGGCCCTGCAGGCACTTGCAGAAAAATCTTGTTTACCCAGCATGGCTCTTGTGCTTGTATTATTTGAGGGTATTTTGGAGAAGTCATCAGCCTCTCTCTGCAGGAGTGGAAGTAAATTTTATATGTGGTGAGAACTTCACCTGAGCTAATTTTAGGATGATGAATCCTCAGCTGGACATAAAATTTTACAAAAAATCTGTGAGGTGTATAATCAGGCAGCTTATAAATTACATGCAATAAACAAACTTCTATTGAGATGTTTTTATAAATCTATTTTTATTAAGTTATTCCCCACATTTTTTATTATTATTTCTTTACTTTTCTGAAGGATCAAATAGCTTCTCACAAGAAAATGCTTTTCTGAGGAAACTGATATAGCAGCCCTAAACCTGGAAGATGCTTTTTGTGTGTGTGTTTTTAAATTTTTTAAAAGATTTTATTTATTATTTTTAGAGAGAGGGGAAGGGAGAGAAACATTAATATATGGTTGCCTTTCACCTGCCTCCAGCTATGGACCTGGCTGGAGACCTGGCTTATACCCTGGTTATATTCCCTGGCTAGGAATCAAACCAGTGACCTTTGGGTTTGCAAGTCGGGATACTTCTTCTTCTTCTTCTTCTTCTTCTTTTTTTTTTTTTTTTTTTTGGTTGGGCGTGGGTGATGCTTCTTTTGTTAATGTTGGTTACACTTATTAAAATTCTTTCCAGGAGTGTTTGTAGTCAGACACACAATAATGTGCCAAATTGAGCCCTATTTTTCATCAGAGGTATTTGAAGCGTGTCTTTTTTTGTATGTTTTTCCATTGCATTTTTCCTTCTGCTAACAGGCTCCACCTGCAGAGGTGGGTGTGGGACCTGGGCAGCTAGCCAGTTGTGACCTTCCCAGGACCTGTCCAGCTGCACCAGGGAAAGAGGAAGCTTGTTTATCTCATGTTTTAAATCTGAGATGGGGAGCCATGGTCCTCCCTGAAGGGAAAGTTGCCCAGGGAGATGAAATTGACAAGGGGAGGGACCCAGGAGGACAGGGTGAGAGGCCTGGCCTCAGGGGGTTAGGGTTTTTGGTAAGACAGGAGTCCCTCTTTCTAAGTACAATAATATCAAGTGATTTAGCCCTCTTATTTAAGAATGTTTGAGTTGGGTGTCTGTCCTCAACTGCCCTCATCAGCAAGGCCTGTTGGGGATGGAAAATGCCATCCAAGTTTTTGTAGCACTCAGTCCCCATAGTTTCCATCCCTGCCTGATTCATGATTATTAGGAACAGATCTTTGCTGTATGCTTGACACTGGGCTCAGGACATCATGGGTACCATCTCACCAAACCCTCAGAGTGATCCTGGGAAAAAAACATCACCATCACCTCCTGTTGCAGAGATGCAGAAGTTACCCAGGCAAGGGGCACTGCCAGAAAGTTACCAAATTTGAACCCAGGAAACCAGAGGCTAGAAGCCACACTTACACTGTGTTCACCAGGGAAATCTGGCAACCTCACCTTTTGGTGGAATATACGGGATGCCCAAAGGGAAAAAGTGACAAATGTAATAGGTTGTTCCTTGTCTTTCTCACTCCACAATCTTGAGTTTTGTTGAGACTCCTTTGTCAGCAAGAGTGGTACCTAATTTATTTCTATGGTTTTCTTACAAACATATTTTGAAATCTCTACCTAGAAAAAAAAATTGATTTTAGAACCATAGACCAACTACATATTTTTTGTAGAAATCTACTATAGATTTTTTTGTAGAAATCTACTATAGATTTGTTCATAGCAATCTGTTCATTGCTTTCATGAAGAATGATAGGCTTATAGTTTCTCATAGGCTGTATAGTGCTGGGTATTGACATGAAGAAGTGATTTCTCAAACTCTTACTAAACTGTACAAACACTGTCTTCCCAGTGATATTTACAATGTAACTAACATTTATACATTCTCTCATTTCCGGATACAGAGGAATGGGAAGCTTTGTAAATGACAGTTATTAATTTACAGGCTTGAAAATTTTCTTTTTTATTGAATTCACTTTTCATTTTAAATTGCTGGGTTTTTTTTTTTTTTTAAGACTAAAAGCCAGAAATTAGCTTTGCCAAATGGGTAGACTATTGATTCTGCTCTTAGCTGTGTGGCCTTAGGAAAGTTATATAACGTCTCTGAACTTTTGCATCTTCAGCCATAATATGAAGATAATGTGTGTCATACTGTATGGTTGTTGTATGAAATAAACCATGACATCAAAAAGTGACAATAACTGATGATCTACATATTAGTGATAAACAGAAGGCACTATTGTAATTTGTATTATTAGTGCTGTTGGTTTATACCTAGACACCCTCGCCTTTGGGTTCACAGCTGCTCTGTCCACCACACACATTCCAATATTTCTCTGTTGATCAAAGCTTTTATGAAGTGTAAGGAGTTGGGTTCAGCTTGTGGAGAGAGTGAAATGGAAAGAGACACAAACAGAACAGAGAAGCATTACTTGGATCCCATGAAGAATCTCTTAGAGCTTGTTCAGCAAAGGGAGCAAGATGTGGGCTCCCAGATGGGCTCTCCTGCTCCCAGGGAGGGCTGACTGAACTCTGCATGGAATTGTCAAAGTAGTGTGTATGTTTACAGTCATCTAAAATGTTCCCATTGCCAACTCCAGCTTCTTCTTTAACATCAGTTAATAGTTTTCAGCTCTTCAAACTTGGAAGTCAGAAGTCATTCCACTTCTAGGCAAATCCGTGGGCTAGTCAGTGGGCTGGCAAAGCTGGCCAGTGGGGAGCCACAGGGCCTCAGAAAGAACCATTTTCTTCACAAAGAGGCCATTGTGAAGGACTTAGACTGATTAGTTTGAAGATATAGATGAAGTAGTTATAGTTTTCAGAAAACAATATGGCCAAAATTATCTTGTGAGAAAAAAAATATCTTAAGAGAAATTACAAAGGGAGTCCAAAATCTCCTAATAAAATGCACCAGTTTCAGTTCAAAAGACGAGAGCTGTGGCCTCTTTAAGAAGGAGCTGTTTCCTAAGACAGAAAGCTAGTCTGTATCTCTGGAGAAAGGTTGATTAGCTCAGTTTCCAAATGATGATAATTAACCTGGATTTTATAGGGCAGGGGGTGGGGGGTGGGGGTGGGGGCAGGGAGGGACAGTAAAATACCTGAGGATATAGAAGATGTAAATACATGAAGATAATGATAATTTTTTAAAAGATTTTATTTCATTATTTTTAGAAATAGGGGAAGAGAGACAGAGAGGGAGAGAGGCATCAATGTATGGTTCCTTTTCACCTGCCTCCAGCCACAGACCTGACTGGACACCTAGTTTGCAACTTTGTTATGTGCCCTGGCTGGGGAATTGAACCTGCGACCTTTGGGTTTGCAGACCGGCACTTTATCCACTGTGCTACCAGCCAGGGTATAATGATATTTTTGAAGGGTACACTCAATCTGGCAGTTCTCCCAAAACTGATAAATTTAATGGAATCCTAATAAAAATGTCAAGAACAATTTTATAAAACTTTCCAAGCTCATTTTAAAGTTTATATGAAGGAGAAAGTACCAAAGATTGGCTAAAGAAAGATAGGAAAAGAAAAATTAAGAGTACTTTTACCTGCTCAGCAGATATCACTACATATCATAAAACATAAAAATAAAGCTATAAAAATAAAGACAAGAAAAAAATAATTCATAGAGCTGAATAGAGAATTTATACACAGAGACACACACAGTGTGAGACTGGGGTACAATATAATCCTATGTCCTTCGAAGTTTTTTAAATCTATTGTAACAAGAATGTTTTTGTAATGAATTATGTAATTTTTAAGTAAACTGATGAACAGAGAGAACCAAGATGGCTGAGGAGTAAGTGTAGCTACACCAATCTCCTCCCAACACCAAACTGGAATTACAACTTAATTGGGGAGAAATCATAATAACCAACAGAACACCAGCTGGAGAAAAGCCTTATAACCATGGACAGAACAAAAGAGCTGATTCATCACAACAGTGACTGGCAGGAAGTTCGGAGATGCTAGAGGGCGGGGACTCCCACAGGTGGCTGCTGAAGGGAAGGAGAAACATCTCAGCAGCCAGGGGGTTCCACCTGAGAAGGGCAGGATCTAAGTCCTCAACTGGGCTTCCCAGCCTACAGCAACACAGCTGAGAGTAAAACAGCACCCAGCTGTGAAAAGCAAAAAGCTGCCAGGTTTAGCCTGCTTGACAGAGAGACTGAGTTCTTAAAGGGACCATGCACAAAAATAGAGTCATCCACGTACTCCGGGCTCCAGCAGAGAAAAGGCAAAGTGGACTAGAGCAGCTTGGGGAAAGTTTGGGTCAGTGGCTTTAGGTGGAGAGTTGAGGGAGCAGCCCATGAATCCAGTGCTGACCCATCCCCATACACCCAGCAGACCACTCTTCTCCAAAGGGCTGGAGCCTGAGGGGAAGCCACAGACAGCCTCACCTACAGGAATTAATTCGCCCCACCCAGCAGTGCCTAAATTTGACCGCAGATCACAGGTTGATTGGATTAACAACTCAATTCATTTGCAAAACTGACCACTGATTTCAGACTGATTGGATTAACAACTAAAGGAAACAAAGACAGTGGATCCCTGGTAGTCTACAACTGGCTGACTAGACCCAGATTGGGACATGAGCTGATGTCTCTAAGCACAGATCCAGGAAGTAAAAAAAGTGCACCTCTACACCATGGAAGGTCACACCACTAAGACAGTAAGTCAAAGCAGATCAACCTAAGAAGCAGAAACAAATAAGAGCCATCTAAAACGGAGACAAAGTAAATGGAAAGGAGGAATCCCTAGGAAGAAGGCAAAATGAAATAGAGGCAAGCACCCTATCAGACATGGAATTCAAAGTAATAATGATAGAGAAGCTCAATGAGCTCAGCAAGTTCAAAGAAAACTACAAAGAACTCCAGGTAAGCTACAAGGAACTTCCTGAGAACTACACAAGTATTAAAAAGGACATAGAAACCATCAATAAGAGCCAGGAGGGAATGAAGAATAGCATTTCTGAATTGAAGTGTAAAGGAGCCCCCCTTAATGGCCTCTAAGGGGGATGTAAAGGGTTAACGGCCTCAGCTCTTGGGCAGCAGGCAGCTTGAGTGAACCAGCCTTGGCTCCTGTAGGGGAGCCAGCTGTAGCCAGCTTGAGTGATAAGAAAGGCGCTGAAAAACTAGCTTTAATTTCTATGTCTGTTTCTGTAACCTCGCTTGCAAGGCCAGGGAGTGAAACTTCAACTATAAAAGTTGCTTTTTGCCTTAGCTCAGGGCCCAGGATTTGGAGAGCAGCTTCTCCTCTGGGACCTCGAGTGAATAAAGGATTGTACTCCTGCACCTCCCCAGTGTCTGGTCGGTTTCCTTCTGAATTCTGATAGAACATTGGGTTCCCTGACCGGGAACCGACCTTGCACACTATGGGCTGGATTGCCGCCAGGGAGGGCGCCGTGGTTCCCAGCGCCCTAAGATTTCTTGGGCCCTGCCGATCGGGGGTCAAACGCCGGTCCACGGGCGACTGCTCCTCGGGTATGGGGAAGTCGGACTACGACCAGTCAGAAGGCGTCAAATTGGTAAGTGCCCCAGGGACCAGACCCTCTCCATCTGAGGGAAATCAGAGTCGGCCATTACAGCTGACATCAGAGCTGGCCATCACGGCTAGCATCCAAGCTGGTCAGACGACCGGCATCAGACCCCGAAAGGGGAAAGCTTTGTAAATAACTTCTGAAACTCAGGAAAGTTTGTAAATAACTTCTGAAACTCAGGGCTGGTCAGAACAACCGGCAGCGGGCCCCTGAAAGGGGAGGGACTGTAAACAACTTCTGAAGGAGTGACTGAATGAGAATGCATGTGTATGTTGTCCCACGGGACTCAGCCCACGGGATGTGAGTGAAAGCCCTAACCTGTGGTTCCTGTGTCAGATCATATGGCATAATGGTTGGCTGTCTAACCCGGACTCTGATTGGGCAACCTTAGCCAAGATTGACTTCGCCTCGCAAGAGGGCAGGCCAGGGGTGCAGGCGACTGAACCTCCTGCCTTTGTCTGCGCCGTGAGGAAGGAAAATGGGCGGGGGATCATCCACTATCTTAGATTGAGTGCTCCAGAACTTTGACTGCTTGAGGGGCAAGATTCGTCCCTTAAGGCGGGCCAGTTGCAGACTCTTTGTTCCTCAGAGTGGCCTACTTTTGGGGTAGGCTGGCCCCCCCAGAGAGAACACTGAATCTTTCCACAGTCAGGGCTGTCCACCAGATAGTCATAGGAAAGCCAGGCCACCCAGACCAGTACCCCTACATAGACAGATGGCAGGAACTAGCTCAGGACATGCCTAGGTGGTTGGGCCGGTGTGCTGGGTAGAAGAGCCCCACACGTACCGGTGCGACCAGTGTAGTTAAGGGACCCCGGACCTGCTGCCCAGAGCCATCATATCAGCCCTCTGGGGCCCTGGTTGTTCAGCTCTGAGCCCCCATACTCCAAGAGAGCCAAGAAGACGACTAGGTCGTCAGGTTCTATCCGCCCCCATATCAGAACCCACCAGAGTCCCGGCCATCAGCGCCCCCGTCAGACGTCCTCACCCCGCCACCTTCAGCCTCACCAGCCACAAGCCCAGGCGACCAGCTAGTCCAACCAGAAGGTCAACGAGAGCTGTCCCCGGTCGCATCCCAGCTACGCCATCAGCAGACCTACCAGATGCCCCTGGGAGAGGTTCAGACTGCCCTCAGCAAGGGAAGTGACTTGCCCTAGAACACCTTGCCATTTGGTGACCGCCAAGAGCTTGGAACTGCTGACTCCTGCCCTGGACCCTTCACCTTATCTCCCTCAAAATCCTCAGGGAGACCCTCAGCCAAAGGAGTGGACCCCTCCCACTCTGGGGTGACCAGAGAACTATAGGGTTTTTTTTGTTTTATGCACTCGTGTTACTGTGTTTTGCTTTCTCCTGCTGGGCCCCTGATGTCTTGACAAGGTCGCCAGGACACTCGTTCTGAAAAAGATGCCAGGGGAGGTGGAGGGACCGATGCTCAGAGAAGCCAAGGTGTCTGTACAAGTTCCCATGGCAGACAGAGGATCAGACCCGAGGTCTCCTGATAAACAGCTGAGCATTTATTACACCCCCGGGCTGTCATTGGAACTCCAAGTGTGGCCCTGGGCCAGCAGCATCAGCCCCCTGCAGATTCTGGGGCCAGCTTCAGGGGCAGGAGACCTGTGCAGGCCCGCAGGGCCCCATGCTCAGAAGGGACCCTAGCTCTGCTGCCTGTGTCTCTTGACTAATGTTTGAACAAGGGGCACCCCAAATGTGAGAAGGATCAATGTACCTATTGCAAAGAAAAGGGCCGAGCTACATGCCCTGATCCGTGCCCTCGAACTCAGTGGGGGAAACGAGTCAATATGTACACTGACTCCAGGTACGCCTTTTCCACCCTTCATTGTCACGGAGCCATTTACAAGAAAAGGGGGCTCCTTACAGCAGAAGGGAAAGAGATCAAGAATAAGGCTAAGATCCTCAAGCTCCTAGAGGCAGTATGGGCCCCCCAGGCAGTAGCAGTAATATACTGCAAAGGACACCAGATAGGGCATACTGCAGAGGCAGAGGGCAATTGGCTAGCAGATCAAGCTGCTCAAGAGGCAGCCCAGGGAGAACCTCCCACACCACTGGTCCTAGGAGCATTACTAAATACAACTGACCTCAAACACAGCTACCATCCGGAGGAGGACAGATGGGCAGAGAGCCTAGGCGCCACTTGGACACCCAGGGGCCTCTGGCAACTAGCTGACGGCAGGATCTTCATTCCCCAGAGCCGCGCCAGGGGGGTAGTGCAAAGCTGCCACGACCTCACCCACTTAGGGCAAACTAAAATAAAGCAGATACTAGGCAGGCACTACTGTTTTGCCCAGATGGATACGCTGTGCTCAAGCATAGCCGGAAGGTGCACCACCTGTGCCCAGCATAATGCCAAGACCCAGCGGAGTGTTCCCACCGAAGTCCAGTATACAGGGACCCTATCCTTTGAGGACTTACAAATAGACTTCACAGAACTGAAGCCAGCGCGAGGCTATAAATACTTACTAGTCTTGGTTTGCACTTTCTCAGAGTGGGTCGAGGCTTTCCCCATGCGAATGGAGAAAGCCAGAGAGGTGGCAAAGACTTTACTAAAGGAAATCATCCTGCTTCACAGACTCCCAGTCAGCCTAAACAGTGACAAGGGCTGGCTCTCACTGCAAATGTAATTCAGGAACTGACTCGGGGCTCTAGGGATTGAGTAGAAATTACATACTGCCTGCTGGCCCCAGAGCTCAGGAAAGGTAAAAAGAAGGAATAGGACTTTAAATGAAACCTTAGGGAAACTCAGCCAGGAGACAGGAACGCCCTGGATGGACCTCCTGCCGCTCGCCCTCTTCAGAGTTTGGAATACCCCCACACGAAGCAGTATACACTCCATATGAGTTAGTGTATGGGGCAGGCAGCTCACTCCGCTAATCCATATCTCAGGGCCGGTAGACCTATCCATCCTAAGAGAAGCCAGACAAACCACCTACTTAAAAGAATTAGAGTTAGAGCTAGAAAAGATTAGGCAGGCCCACCTTGGGTTCAAACTAGCTCACACAGGGGGGCCAGCCCACTCCTTTAGGCCAGGACAGTACATGTGGATCAAGGACTGGAAAAAGGAGCCTCTTGCACCCCGATGGATAGAGCCATACTTGGTATTATTAACTACCCCCACTGCTTTAAAGGTTGCAGGCCAGACCCCGTGGTTCCACTGCACCAGAGCCAAGGTGGCTGCGGATCCTGAGGAGGACACCCCGACCCGAGACCCCCCCAGGAGAGGCCCTGTCATCAAGCTGCAGAAGACCAGCCAAGGCGGGGCCAAGGAATGGATGCTGAGGTGGGCGAAAGCACCCTCTAAGCGTCCACAGGGGGGAATGTAAAGGAACCCCCCTTAAAGGCCTATAAGGGGGATGTAAAGGGTTAACGGCCTCAGCTCTTGGGCAGCAGGCAGCTTGAGTGAACCAGCCTTGGCTCCTGTAGGGGAGCCAGCTGTAGCCAGCTTGAGTGATAAGAAAGGCGCTGAAAAACTAGCTTTAATTTCTATGTCTGTTTCTGTAACCTCGCTTGCAAGGCCAGGGAGTGAAACTTCAACTATAAAAGTTGCTTTTTGCCTTAGCTCAGGGCCCAGGATTTGGAGAGCAGCTTCTCCTCTGGGACCTCAAGTGAATAAAGGATTGTACTCCTGCACCTCCCCAGTGTCTGGTTGGTTTCCTTCTGAATTCTGATAGAACAGAAGAGCACAGTAGAAGGAATCAAAAGCAGGCTGGAGAAAGCAGAGGATTGGATCAGCGAGCTGGAAGTCAATGAAGAAAATAATTCCCAGGCAGTGCAAAAAAATAAAAAAGGCTGACCAAGAATAAAGAGGTTTTAAGAGAGCTGCAGGACAACATGAAACATAATAACATCCGGTATCATAGGGGTACCAGAAGGAGAAGAGGAGGAGGAAGGGATAGAAAACCTCTTTGAAAAAGTAAGGACAGAAAACTTCCCTAACTTGAGGAGAGAAAATGTCATGTAAACTCAGGAAGCACAGAGGGTCCCAAGGAAGATGAACCCAAACTGGCTCACTCCAAGACACATCATAAGGAGAGTATTCTAAAAGCAGCAAGAGAGAAACAGCTAATAACATACAAGAGGGCTCCCATTAGGTTATCAGCTGATTTCTCAACAGAAACACAATAAGCCAGAAGGGAATGGCAAAAAATATGTCAAGCAATGAAAAACAAAGGCCTGCAACCAAAAATACTCTACCCAGCAAGGCTGTCATTCCAAATGGAAGGTGAAATAAAGAGCTTCCCAGATAAAAAATAGTCTGAAAGAAAACATCTCCACCAAACCAGCATTGCAAGAGATGCTAAAGGGTCTGCTTTAAGAAGATGAAGAAACAGAGAGAGAGACAGGAACACAGGTGCAAAGGTAAATGGATTAAATGCACCAATCAAAAGACATAGGGCAGCTGAATGGTTAAGAACCAACTTTAACTTATGAATGCTTTAAAGTGATCTTGTTATAAATAGATTTTACTAAATAAGGTACAATTTTGTATATTACTTGTATCTGCATTACTGCAGGTTAGGTTTTCTTAGATTGGAATCATTTCACAATATGGAAAAATCAGGTTACTTGCAATAACTCAGAAAAATCGAACGCAGTTAAGGAAGGAGAAAAAAGTAAAAACATGTGGATGTATATTACATAGAAGGCATGCTTATCTTTCTTATTCACTGTTACAAAATATGTGCTTATTTGTGGGTGTGTAATATATAGATTTTGTTAGCAATTTATGTTTTAAATATCAACCAACTGGTGTGTTGTGAAATCAGTCAATCTTTAGGTTAAAAAGGATGCTGAGAATGAAGACCAATTTGGATGGAAGTTGCAAACTACTAAACTATATGATTCATGTACATAGGCGATAAATATTCTCATATTAGCATGTAAATTAGATGAGATTCCTTTCAACTAAATCATGGAAATATACATTTCCAGTTCTGAAGACCCCCAAACTGGGGATGTTTGGGAAAAGGAATTAAAGCTATAGTAAACTTTATTATTGAAATGTGAACATACCTAATTTCTACCTCAACAGACTCTTAAATATTTCAGGGGTTAGTTTAGGACCACATAGGAAGTCAATCACAAGTTCAAAAAATAGCTAGAATACTATTCTACACAAGTATTTAAATCCTAGGGCTTTTTATTTTTTACCTCAACTTAGTAGACATAAAATTTCTACTCTGGGGACTGGGTGAGCAAGGGCCATTATCTCTGAAGGCTTCAATTTGTGAAACACGTGTAGAGGAAAAACAGAGGATATTGAAAGAAATAAGACCTGTGCATAAATAAATAAATAAATTTACTATTTAAGATGGAAAACTCCAAAAAGAATAAGTTGGAATTGTAGTTCCAATAGCTTAAAATAAAGTTGAGTTGTATTATTGGAGGGGAGAGGATCTGAATCAAAAACCAAATTCATTTTATACTATGGTTTTGGCACTGTCCTTAGGACAACTTTCATAAAAGTGAGTTCTGCAATACGCCATTTCTGTAATATATTTCACAAAAATAGCATTCCAGGGTAAAATAAATATTAAAGAAAAAAACTGTTTAATCTTGCTATATCTAAAATACTATTTTTTAACATGTAATAATTATGCAAGCTATTGGCATATTTTAAATTTTTTGTATTAACTCTTCAAAATCTAGTATGTACTTTATGTGTAAAAAACATGTATGGGTATAAATGTATTTTTGCATGTGTTTGGTGATACTGCAATTCATATTACTTAAAAGAGTAATTCTTTAAAGAAATGAATTAACGTAGGCATTTTGGAATAATAAAAAGAAAACTTTGTATTAATATGATTTGAGAAGCTGACAGAAGGCAGTAATTAAATGGTGAATTGTCTAGATGTGAATGGGACAAAAAAAAGTACACATTAGGGGTTACAGAATAGATAGGGGGATGTTAAGAAGAACAAAGGAAATAGAGAAACCAAAGAACTTATATGCATGACTCATGGACATGAACTAAGAGGGGCATTGCTGGAGGAAATGGAGTACTAGGTGGTAGGGGACAAAGGGGGGACATTGGGACAACTGTAATAGCAAAATAAATAAAATATATTAAACAATAAAAATAAATTGATGAACAAAGTAGAATCAGAAGCATGGAGACATGGGACAGACTGACAGATCTCAGAGGGAAGGGAGTGGGGGAACTAGAAGAGATTAACCAAAGAACATAAATGCATATATGCATAGCCTGTGCACAAAAACAGCAATATGGTGAAGGCATGGTAGAGGAGGGAGGCTGGGTGGAAGGGGGCAAAAGGAGGGAAACTAAATGCTTTTAAAACACTTTCTGATGTTTTGTGTATTTTCTGTTTTATTCACTTGGTTTGTTGTTACATTCCTTTTGTAAAATGGAGGAAAGAATTTTAAGAGCAAAGAATTTCCTGAGACTAGAACTGTGTCCAAATTCCGTCTCTCTCATTTCTAGCTGTGGGATTCTAGGTAAGTTATTTAATCTTTTCCTGTCTTAGGTTCTTCACTTGTAAAATGGACTAGTAATACTTTACATGTCTGCTAGAAAGTCTAAGCAAAATAAGATATATTTCTGCTTAGAGTAGATTAATGATGAAGCTCTTGGGTTATTAGCATGATTCCTGTGAGGAACAGAAAGAAGACCAGCATGGCTAGCAGGTTTGAGAATGTGCAGGACAGTGCCAGAAAAATATTTCAAATTTTAGAATGATTCCTAAAGACAAGGGGAGACATTGAAATAGCTCTATGTAATGAAAATATCAGATTTGTTCTTTTAATAGATTCCCTTGGACAATTAAAGATATGAAATTATAATTTATTACATTTTGTAGTTCAATTATGTTTTATAATTATATCTATTGCATACTGTATGACAAAAACTATAATAGCTCATGTGAGCACTAATGTGGAAGAATATATATTTTGAAAGCATGGGAAATATAATAGTGAGAATTCTTCCTGCAAGAACATGTTTGTGACTTGCTTGGGTCTGTTCAGAGGCATTGAGCTTTGCTATCAGTAAACCGTGGGGAAAAAAGCAGCTCCTTAAGGCAGCTCATGAGAGTCTTGGATATTCAACTTTGTGATATGTTTTTAAATTGTATATTTACTTTGTACTTTGTTATTCTAAAATGTTTCTTTGTTATTTTTATTATCCTAATTGATTAGTTTAAGAAGCATCTCATTAAAATATACCATCTCCATATGCATAAATACTACATTTAAATATGTTAGCATAGACATAGGTTTCTGAATAGATATTATAAGTTGTAATAAATTGCTTTGTATATTCAGAAAGTTTATAGAGAATTTTAACACATGTTCAAGGCTGAAAGTAAATAATTTAAATTATACCTAGTTGGTCTCCAAAAATAGCATAAAAGCTTAAAAGAGGCAACATTACCAACCTGCCTCTTTTTCATTTACTCTAAATGAACACATGTAAGCCTCATGACATGGAGGGAATAATTTAAGTGACTTTTTCCCTCTACCTTTTACATTGTAATGTTTCCAAATACTTGTGTGATAGGCAGAGAAAATAGCACCCTTTTATAACCCTAGGGAGAGAAAAAAAATTCTGATGTAATGGGTGTTTGCCCACAGAATGTAAACAAAGAGATGTTAGTGTAACTATTGAACTAAGTGACTAGAAACCATGAAGTGGGAGTATTTCTTTTTTTTTTTAATTTTATTGTTGTTGTATTATATCCATCCCCATTTTGCTCCCCTGGGTCCCCCTCCCCACCCACCCATTCCCCCCAAAGTCAATCCCAACTGTTGTCCATGTCCATGGTTCCTTTATACTAGGTTCTTGTCTAAGCTGCTCCCCTTCTTTGCCTCTACCTCCCCCTCCCCCCTACTCCATTCCCCTGACCACTGAAGGCCTATTCCTTGTATTCATATACTTGGTTCTGTTTTGCTTGTTGTTAGCTTTGTTCATTATTGTCCTGTAATGGGTGAGATCATATGATATTTGTCCTTCACTGACTGGCTTATTTCACTAAGCATAATACTCTCCAGTTCCATCCATGTTGTTGCAAAGGGTACAAGTTCCTTCTTTCTT
>PVIW01002690.1:0-13831 GCA_004026585.1 Noctilio leporinus | reverse complement strand
TGTTTCAGGATTCTTTGGGTATAGTCCAAGTAGTGGAATTGCTGGACCAAAAGGCAGTTCCATTTTTAGTTTTTTAAGGAAACCCCATACTGTTTTCCACAGTGGCTGCACCAGCCTGCATTCGAGGTGGGAGTATTTTGTTCATAGTTTTGATGTTAAGATAAAGAAAAGCAAAAAATCCAGAATATTAAATATTTAAAAATACATTTACAGTTGTTTTTAAGAAAAGTGAATGGATGTTAAAATATGTATTTGTATTTATATTTTATGACACATACTTTGTCTTAAATTCATATTAAAATATGTCAAATGGGGAAAGATGCAAATGCAGACATTGTTTAAATTTTGCAAAATTTCATGAAATCCAAAGATATGCAAAATAGTCTACTCAGTTCCACCATGGTGCTGCTCATCTCTGTGAAGTACTGGTCTTTAACTGATATCAAGTATGCAGGTTATTGGTAGATCAACCACTTTTCAAGTGTTCATTATAATTTCTAATGTACATTAATCAGAAGATTTTAATAAATGGAATGTTTGTCTATTTTTATTTAATATGTAGAATTTCAAATAAAACACCAGGGCATGATCGGCCCCAGTAGCCTCAGCCATTCACGTTGCTGCTTCTGTTGACTGACTACCCCCTCTTTCCAGAGGAGCCACTTCCAATACCATGAAGCAGTTCTGCCTGATATAGTCTATAGTTTTAGACTATATTACTTGGTGTTTAAAGCATTTACTTTAGAAGATAAGGCGTGCAGAGACTGTGTGATAGAAGAAGAGAACTGTGGCAATGACCTGGACTTCAGGGCCAGTGTCAGCTAGAAAACTCTGCATGTGTGTTTTATAGGAATTAAGTTGCCTGCTCCTGGGGAATCATCGGGGTGGCTAATGCTCCAGTTTTAGGTCAGCAGGTGTCCAGGCCAATATCCCCAGCAGTGCTAGGTCAGTATGCTCTGTGCTTTTTTTGAACAGTGCAAGAGTAAAGGCCAGAAGCAAAAGAGTGATGGCACAGGATGTTTTCCCAGTAGGCCCTCAGATCCAAGCCACCATTTCTTTCCATTCTGCCCTGGGTCCAAGGAACTGATTTTATGATTCTGTTTATGTGGTCCCTACACTCCAGGATTCTGGTCACCTGGTGGGAAGGACTGGCAGGAAATAGGATGATAGAAAAGAGAAATCAGGAATTGATTCCCTCACAAGGTTTTCTGAAGAAAAGGTATGAAAGAAAAAAGTACAGACAGTCATAAAAACCACAAAGAAGACTAATTAAATCAGCATTATTTAAAATGTGTCAAGAGTATTGCAATGGGGTACAGAAATCAGGCTCCACTCCTACAACAGTAAGAAGCCAAGGAGCAGGTTTGGGAGTTGGTGGATGGATGAGGACTAAGAGTGACCATCAAAGGTAGGAGAGTTCTTGCTGAACTGGCCTAACTGTGTAGAATCTGGTCAAGAAGAGTCTTCATCAGTGTCCACTAGAGGTCCCTATTCTAGACACTGCTCCTTGTCTTTGTCCCAGAGGCCTGTGAGTGGGTGTGGTTCCCCACCATTGCAGAAGTCCACTCTTGGCCTTCCTTAACTTTGGCCAGACCTTTTGCAAATGGGGTCTATTAAATGCTCCTCAGTTACCTTATTGGATAACTCATCTGATACCATTTCTCTCCCTCACAAGCTCCAGCCAGGCAGACCTCCCTTCCTTGCTATAACAATGTGCATCATATCCTGGCTTACATGTCCTCTGATGTGAAACTATGTTCCTCATTCTCACTGCTACCTCATTCTTTTCACTCAGGTCTTAAATTCACCTCCCAAATTACTTTTTTCTAAACATACTTTGTACCAAATTATTATTATTTTTTGGTCCATAGTCCTAAACAATCTGAAATTATATTGTTTAAATACTTGTTTATAGTATTGGTTAGAGTTCAGTTATAGACAAAAATTTTACTATTTTTAAGCGAAAAGTGATTTTTTTCTTTTTTTCTTTTGCTTAGTATACTTTGGTTTACAGAATCTCAGAGGGGTCCAGGAAACCAAGTTTGGTTGTCACAGTCAGAAGAAATCTTCTAGAAAACTGCTCAGCTATAATGTGAAGCTGTCAGCGAAAACTTACATGGCTACTGTCAAATGGTGTTGGTGGAGCCAGAGAACAAAGTGACCCTCATGCAGCCACAGTGATGAGAAACGAGACGAACCCAGGCCTGTTCTCCCTGAAAAGCTCAGGGTACTGGCCTTCTAAAATTCACTCCTAAACACATGCCAGGTCTTTTTTGTTTTGTTTCGTTTTGTTTTAAATTTATTATTTTTAGAGGGTGGGGAAGGAATAGAGGCAGAGAGGGAGAGAGGCATCAGTGTATGGTTGCCTTTCACCTGCCTCCAGCTATGGACCTGGCTTACATGATGTGGAACCTCTGTGTCAGGGACTCTATGGCATGGACACTAATGTCCCAGAAGGCCTGCTTCAGAGGGCTGGATGGTGTGGAGAGATTGGCAGGGTTTCTCCTCCTTTCCTGTCTGTAAACCCTGAGCTCTCAGAAGGGCGAAGGTGTGTGTTTGGTTTTTACCACTGAATGGTCAGGGGTGAAAGTAGTGCCTATTCTACTCTGCAGAAAGTTTTTATTTATAATGAATAAAATTTTAAATATATTTTATTTTCAATTACACAAAAACCCATACTGTATGCTTTGCACTTTTTCCTTTAATAATATATTTTACAAAAATTTCCTTATGTCAACACAGATAGAGTTATCATATTATTTCTAATGGAACACTAGTAATCATTATATATTTTATACCATGATTTTTTAAGAAAACAGTTACCAATTTTAAATTTGTCTGCAATTTTCTTTATACGATGAATTATGATTTAATGAAAAAAAACCCTTGAATTTATATCTTGTCAAGTATGTCCTTAAGGGATATTTCCATCATGAAAATGATGTCTGAAAGTATATTATACATAAAATATAATAGTATTGGCAATTAAAAAAAATATTCAAAGTACTTGATAAGATTCCCAAGTTTATTTAGCTAAATACATATAACATAAAATGTGCCATTTTAAGATTTAAAAATCAATTGCATTAAGTACATCAGAATATTGTGCAACTATTACCATTATCTAGTTTTTTAAATGAAACCACCTGTCCATTGATAGTCATTCCCCATTCCTCCCTCTCTCTAGCCCCTGCCTACCATGAACCTTCTTTCCTCTGTGAATTTGTCTTTTATGGATATTTCATGTGAATTGAATTTGGCTTCCTTTACTTGGCACGTTTTTAAGGTTCATTCATGTTTTTGCACATATGAGCACTTCATTTCTTTATATGGCTGAATAATATTCCATTCTTTGGAGAGCCCACATTTTGGTTATTTATTCATCAGTTGACAGGCATTGGGTTGTTTCTGCCATTTGGCTGCTGTGAAGGTGCTGCTATGAATAGTTGTCTATTAGGTATTATTGGAGCACCTGTTTCTGATTATTTTGGGAATATACCTAGGAGTGGAATTGCTCGGCGTAAGATAATTATGTTTATCATGTTAAGAAATCATCAAACTGTTTTTCACAGTAACTGTACCATTTTACAATCCCACTAGCAACATGTGAAGGTTTTCTTTCCATCTTGCCAATTTCCTATTTGGTTGTCTATCTTTACCTTAGTTACTTAGAGTTAATATATTCTTTTCATTGTCAGATATATGCATTGCAAACATCTTCTTCCACTCTATAGCCTGATCTGTCCCTGCCATATAAAGTGTTTTTGAGCCCTGGCTGGTGGCACAGTGGATAAGGCACTGGCCTGTGAACCCAAAGGTTGCTGGTTTGATTCCCAGCCAGGGCACATAACCAGTTTGCAAGCCAGGTCTCCAGCCTATACTGATGTTTCTCTCCCTCCTTTCCCCTCTCTCTGGAAATAATAAATAAAATCTTAAAAATAAATAAAATAAATAAATAAAATTTAATTAGATTCATTAAAGATTTTAATAAATGATTGTGCAACTTTGTCCTTTAAGTAGGAATGCAACAGAATCTACAGCAAATGATTGTAATTAAATAGCAAGGTCTCAATATAAAGCCATATATGAAAATTATTTTAACTCATATCAGCAACAAATTTTTTTTTTAATTTTAAAATATTTTTAGCATAGTGATTTCAAAAATCAATAAACCCATAGGAATAAATCAAACAAAAGTCATTTAAGATACTTACTTTGAAAATTTTAAAGCTTTTAGAGAAATTAAAGAAGACCTACATATGAAAGGAGGTATAAAGTTAATGGATTGAAAGATTCAATATTGTAATAATGTCTCTTTCCCCCCATATTGCTCTATAGGTTATTTTCAATCCTAATAAAATTCTAAATAGTTGTGTGTGTACACATGCAAGTAAAGTTTGATAAAGTAATACTAAAATGTATATGGAAATACACAGGGCTAAGAAAATCTAGACAATTTATTCATTACATTTTTAAAAATTTACTGCTTTTTAGAGTTCATGTTTATTTTCATGTTCTACTTGATATACTTTCCATTTGGTGATTTTTTCATGTTTTGGTACTGGTGTAATTTTATTATTGTAGAAAAAATTTTTATACAATGAGAATGGTACAAGTACCTATATGTTGAAATATTGGAAGACTTCAGTGAAATTACCTGGATCTGTTAAACACATACCCTCTTTTGAGAGGGAAGGGTAAGCCATGGGACTGCTATTGGACAATTATCTCAAGGTCTTAAATTATTGCATTTTCTGTTGATATCTTATGACTTCTGGGGACATTGTGTTAACATTACACCCCCCCCCAAAAAAAAATTATCCATTTATGCAGATTTTTAAATGTGCTTACATCATGATTTATAAATTAACCTATTCTGTTTCTCAAATTTTGTTTCTGAAATTTTAATTAAAAATTAATTTGGGTATGTTTTTTCCTTTAATTAGTTATACTTGTTATTACCTTTAAAAAAAATTTTTTTTAAGGTGCAAGTTTGAAACGTTGTACTGCTCTATGAGGAACCAGCTCCAGGCTGGTTCCTGAATAAACTTGCAGCGCTCCAAAAGGCTGCATAACCAAGGCTTGGACCCTGGCTGTGGGGTCTTGGGAGAACATCTTGTAAACTTCCTAAAACATGAGACAGTTTCTCATGTGTTTCCTGGTTTACCAAGGGGCTGGCAGTATAAATTAGCACAACCTCATTGCAAAATTTTTGGCAATGCCTGTTAAAACTAATGATATGCATATTCTATGATCCAGAAGTTCCACAGCCAACAGAAAGGCAGAGGTAAGTTTAACAAGAGTATGCATGAGAATGCTCCTAACAGCACTGATTGTAATAGCCTCCACATTGGCAACTACTCTTATACCCATCAAAAATCCAAAGGGTAAATAAACTGGGGTATATTCACATAGCGAAATACTATTCAACAATAAGAATGAGTGGACTGTAATACATACAGTAGAATAGATGAATCTCCAAACATCATGCTCTCTATATTTAGAGAGAGCTGGGAAAGGAAGGAGACAGAGAAGAGAAACATCCATAGGTTGTAGGTCAGTTATCTCTATTGTGGCCCAAACCTGCAACCCAGACACATGTTCTAGCTGGAAATCAAACCAGTGACCTTTCATTTTGCAGGATGGTGCTTAACCAATGGAGTCACACCAATGCTGTCAGAGTTGGCAGCAGCAGTTTCTTACTGTCACCAAGCTTCTGATGAATGTCAGGTTCTCTGCCTTGTCATCTCCAGGTTATAGCTGCAGGTTTTAGTTCTTTAGCAAGGGAGTTCTGCTATCCATTTACAATCCTTTGTCTCCTTATGTTTCCATGTCATCACCTGCAAGGGCCAGGGAGCTTGCACCAGGCCCCCTTGCTCTCATTGCCCATGTAAATAATAAACTATTTGAACCTACAAAGGGCTTGTTTCTTTTTCAGATGAATCTGTCTTGTGCATGAACTTTTTACTTTTTAAGTATACTATTTTTAAAACTTCCATTCATATTATTTCTTTCTGTTTCATTTATTTTATCATGGAAATGTATACTTGACACCTATATAATCTTATGAACCAATGTCACCCCAATGTATTCAATTAAAAAAAAAATTAATTAACTTAAATGAGCACTCACTTTGGTGGCACATATACTAAAACTGGAACAATACAGAAAAGATTAGCATAGCCCCTGAGCAAGGATGACACTCAAATTCATGAAGCACTCCATATTTTTTAACAAAACAGACAAGCAGAACGGAACCAAGACATAGGAGAAAAAGGAGCAGAATGATGGTGACCAGAGCAAAGGGGAGAGGAGGGAAAAAAGAAAGGTTTAGGTGAGAAGCTAATGTGAAAGACCCATGGACATGGACAAGGAGGTGGGGATTGACTGTGGAAGAGAAGATGGGAAGTGGGGGACAGGGGAGAGCAATGGGGGGTAAAATGAAACAACTGTAAAACAACAATAATAAATTAATAAAAAATTAGCTTAAATAAAAAAATGAAAGTTTTGAATTATACTTCAGGTTTAATTTTATTCATCTCACATGAAAGATTTTAGCCATGTGTGTTTTAAGAGTTTTCATCTAAGTTTTAACCCATCTTGTAAGATATAGTGTTTCATTTTCTTCATGATTGTTTCCTAGATTTTGAGCTCTTCCTCTTCTCAACTATTTTTACATATTTGAGACTTTTTAAACATTTATATTAATTTTTTGTGATTGCTTTCTAGGAATCTCACATTTTGATAGGAAATGTGGTTTGCGTAGTTTAGAAATTTATTATTTGACTTTATTGTGATTATTTTTTTGTGGAGTATATGGTTAGATTTTGTTCATATTTCATGGATGCTGGAAACACACTCATTGTTTCATAGAGAATCTCTGTTTTTTCTCTTGTTTGTGTTTATCTGATGTGTGGGTTGACAATTAAGATCTCCCCAACTTTCCTACTGCTGTCTTCACACCTATTTCCCCTGCACCTCCAGTTCTGGAAGTTATGAAAAGCTTGGCTTTATTTCTGGGTGAAATTTCTGTCAGGATTATTTGCCTGTTTGTCTTTTTCAATAAATTCTGCCTTGAGTAAGCTTATCAGATATTAATATTGCAAACCCTATTTCTTATCCATTGGGATTTTTCTATTTACAAACTTGGTTAAAACTGTAGGTTTACATTATATTGGGTATTAATTGATTTCATCTGTGGCATTAACTGGGTTCACTTCACTTACATTTATATACATGTACAATTTATATACAGGAACAAATTCCATAAACAACTGTGCTATGTTACTATCCATACCCCCTTATTTTTAGTCTGGTTTTCTTTCCTAAGCTTTCCCTTCTTTCCAAATCAGCTCTCTTTGCCTGTGAGGGGAGCCCAAGAGGACAATGCAGTCTTTATCTTCTGGGTTTTCTCTCTTTCTCTCTTTCCCCCTCTCTCTCTCTCTCAAGAACACACACACACACACACACACACACACAATGGGCATTATTTCTGCCCAATCCCTGTGTCTGAGTCTGTTTCTACAGCTAAGGCCTCCTGTGCATCTCCTCAACATCAATATCAGAGTTGGCCCTTACATGTCTCCTGCTTCTGTGTCAACATCTGTGAATTTCATGTCCTTCAGTTTTTCCTATTTAAATATTTTAAGTTCTTGGGGAATTTTGAAGTTTTTAAAACATTTTTATTGATTTTTCATTTATGTCCAGCCAGTTCTAGAAATTCATAATATTTTCCTGGAGTGTCTTGGCTACTCCAGGATGCTGCTATCTCATCAGTAAAGACAGAGAGCTTTATGCCTTATATCTTAATGTTTGTATAAACTATAAAATTTTTGTTATGTTCATAAGAAGTGCTCAGTGTTGAAAATTAATGGGCATAGTGGGCTTGTAAATCAATTGTTTTGTGGTTTTGTTATTTTGGATATTAATTTTGGGATTTAATGTATATCATTGACATATTTAGTAAGCTTTCTTCTATACTGAGTGCAAATATTTTAGTTAGAATTTTTGTGCCAATGTTCATAGTTATTTTCTGCACCACTGTTATACTTTAGAATTACAGTTATGCAAACCGTATTATGTAAATCAGAAGTCTTCTTTCCTTGACCATGTCTTTTCTGCAAACATACCCACAAAAATGAGCCAAACGCAGAGTGCATCCAATAGGTTTCATCTTTTCATTAAAAATGATTCTTGTTTTCTCTCTTTATGAAAACCAGTCTCTCTCGGGTGGATTTGAGTGTTTCATATTTTATTAGAATATTATTTTTTCCTCAAAGTATTGAAATTTGCATAATGTTGCTGGTAGAATTCACTTCTGATTCTATTGCTTACCTTGCCTCTTTCTCTATTCAAGGCCAGGCATCTTACATCATTCCTAATCTTGTGCATTTTTGTTTACTTTTAAAAAAATTGGACTCATGTAGAGTTAGCCTCTCCTATATGAGTTTATATTTCTTTCTGATAGATTAAATATTTTCTATTTTGCTGTATCGATATGACTTATTTACTTAATATGTCATCTGCTTTTAAGCTTCCATTTTTTTCTATCTTTTGCTATTTGGCCCACCTTTGTTAATATAGAGTTGTTTTATGTATGAATATGTAGTATATGTGTGGGTCTGTTTGTTAATATTACAAGAGTCATAGGTTCTGTTTTTGGTTTCTGTAGTGGTTCTTTTTATAATGCTTTATATCACACTTAGCCATGTTTCTGAATTTAGAGCTCTTACAAAGCATCTGCTGACTCTGTTATGACTAAGAGAAAATTACCATCCTCCCTCTTCCTCTCTCTTCCCTCCACCTCCACATGTTTCTTGGTCTTATTTTTAGTCCTTCTGGAGTTCCCCTCACAGCCCCCAGTAAAACTCAGAGGCTTCTTTTCTTGGCTTATCTACTCAGTGCGGTGACAGATGAGGAAATGACAGTCCTTACCTTGTATTCTTCCTGCCCTGATCCTTTTTATTTTAGAGTAAGTTTTACTTTCTAGAGGTTCATAAAGTGAGTCAAACTGCCCTCAGATCTTCTGTGTTCATCTCTATTAAATGCTTGCTTCTTCACCTCTATTCCTTTTAACAATACTTGTTTCATCACTCAAATATCCAGATTCAAGCTTTTTAGCCAAAATAGGCAAAGGGATTGTATCCTGAATGATTTCCTGTGGGAGCTGCTACCCCGGCTCATGAGTGCACATGGTCCTAGCTTGTCTGTGGCTTCCTGGATCACTGTGGGGTGATCCAGGGCATGCTATTGCCTTGTCCCTGCCCCCATCAGTTATTTGTTTTTTTCTACCAAGATGCTTGAAGAATGTTTTTTAAAAATAATTGTTTAAAAAGTTTTAATTAGTTCTTGTTTCTTTATAGATGATTCTGGCCAGGTTTGGGAGTAGTTGTTTGTCCTTTAGGTTTGTGCACTGTGATTCCTTCATTTCAAGAAAATCCAGGTATGTGGAACCACAATCTTTGTGTCAGATAAGCCTGCTCTCCATCCATGTTACCTCCCCTCCACCTGCACTTGTCTGCTTGCCTTTCTATTTTTCTGCATCGTGGAGAAGTTCTCAAACCTTTTATGTTCATGGGTGATTCGGCTTTACAGAGAATCTATTCTATCCTTGCTCTTTCGCTGATTAAGTTTGCTCCAGGAATGTTTTGAAATAAAATTTGATCTAAGCTGTTCCTTTTCTTGGAATAGATATTTATATATGCAATTGTATTTTAGATTACTTGTTTTTTTCTTCTCTTTGTTCCTTTTAAAATCACTTAGCCATCCATTTATCTATATTTGTGTAAAAAGCAAATCATTTTTTCCATCTAACTTTGTGTTTAAAGTTGGCCATCTGTAGGGGTCCTCTTTGTGTTCTGATGCAGTGGAGGTGAGTCCAGTTCTGTTTCCTGCAAAACTCCAAGGCTCCTGGGAGGTTTTACTGCCCTCTGTGGGTTTCCTGCATCAGGAGGAGGCCGTGGGGACAGCTGGGGCTGCGTGCTTTTCTTCAGCTTCTGTGATGCGCCTTCATCTGCTTTCTTCAGCCGGTCAGGATAGAATCACCTTCAGTGCCTCTCTTCCCTCTTGGGCTTTTGACTGTTCTTTCCCCTCAGCTCTGGCTATATTTGGGGACAAAGGGCTTCCCATTGTTCCTCTACCCTTTTCTCTCAGCTTTCTGTAGCATGTGTTCCAATCCACTTGGAGTAGAGGCTTAAAGGGACACATGGGACAGGTTGGGGCCCCTGAAGGGAATCAACAGGTGTGAAGGGTTTTACTTGATTCTTTTCTGGTCCTCTTCACCCATTCCCCACACACTTAAATGATTTTCACATATATTTTCTCTTTGACTAATTAATACACAATTTTAAGAGAAAGCTACCTTTATTTCTGTGACCTTTCTGCTTTTACTCTTCTAGTTGGAGGGAGGATGACAATGATTGGGGGTAGTATTTTCTGGAGTGACATTTTCTAGTGATTTCTCAGTTCTGCCCAACAACACCTACTTAGCCTTTCTCAGTGTTGGGATTATTCATGACCCTCCTCAGTCCCAAACACATACTTATGCTTCTAAATCCTCTGTGGTGTTTTCTTTAAATGCAGAGTGGAGGCTCTCTGGCAAGGCATCATAGCAACTTGAGGGGATTCCTGGAAGTTTCTACTATTCTCTGCAATGAGACAGTAGCCCTTTCCATTGTTACATTGTGGTTACTATTATATTTCCTTATCTACCATTCTATATTTCAGGTTTCTGGGATATAGGTATTCTCATTTAAAGCCTACTCTCATTCAGTGGATTGGTGCTGGTCTGCAAATCCAAGGGTTGCTGGTTCAACTCCCAGTCAAGGCACATAACTAGGCTGCAAGTCAGGACTCCAGCCAGGTCCATAGCTGCAGGCAGGTGAAAGGCAACCATACATTGATATCTCTCTCCCCCTCTGCCTCCCTCCCTTCCCCTCTCTCTAAAAATAATAAATAAAATCTGCCCTGGATGGTGGCACAGTGGGTAAGGTACCACCTGTAAACCCAAAGGTTCAATTCCCCAGCCAGGGCACATAACATGGTTGCAAGCCAGGTCTCCGGCCAGATCTGTAGCTGGAGGCAGGTGAAAGGCAACCTTGCATTGATGTCTCTCTCCCTCTCTGCCTCTCTCCTTGCCCTTCTTTCTAGAAATAATAACAATCTTTAAAATAAATAAATAAATAGAAGCTTAAAGAAAAATCCCAAAACCAAAACCTGCTCTGTCATTTTAAATTAGAAGTCTCCAAATTTGACTTTCAGAGTGTTACAGAAGGGCAGTCTCTCTCAGCAAAAGATACAATTATAGATTGACATCCATCATGCACCTACCAGAAGCACATGCAGTTTTGGAGAGACTATTAAATAGATGCATTACACTGTGTGAGGTGTAAAATATTTAAACCTGTGCTATTGCTAGATTGTGAAAAGAATCAAAATGTTTAAATGATATATTTAGGAGGAAATTAGTAAAATTGGAAGACTCTTTAGAAGATTGGACAAGATGATGAAGATTCTGGAAATCATGCCTTGAAAGACAATCAAGTCACCAGCCCAAAGGTCTGGGAAGGCCAGCAGGGGAATCAACATCTGTAAAGTGGCCAGATATGAAGCAAAAGCTATGTGGAGGAGCTGTAATACATTGTAGTGCACATGGCTTACCTAATATTGTTTATAATCACCAATATGGGTCAAAGTTGGAAGAAGAACTCTACATGCCCTGGGTTCAAGAAGGGGCACTATCTTCCACAATCTTTTGGTTGGTAGTTTTAATAATGTATCTAACAAAGTTTTGTATGACCAGCTAGATTATAGTATTATATATAATGAACATTCATTTAATATATCAATAATGTTACATGAAGGGGGATACAAAAGAAACAGAAGTTATTTATAAAAAGTTGTGGCCCTTTCTGGTATAGTTCAGTGAATTGGCACTGGCCTGCAAATGCAAGGGTTGCTGGTTAGATTCCTAGTCAGTGCACATAACCAGATTGCAAGCCAGGTCTCCGGCCAGGTCCCCAGCTGGAGGCAGGTGAAAGGCAACCATACATTGATGTTTCTCTCCCTTTCTTTCTCCATCCCTTCCCCTCTCTCTAAAAATAATAAATAAAATATTTTTTAAAAATACTACATAAATGTTTTTTTAAATTGTGTATTTATTCTTACATTTTTCAATTTCAGTCACCTTCAGAATACTCTCCATTTGATGCAATACACTTATAGTATAGAGACATTTTTGCCACTGCTCAAAACAGGTTTTGAAATCATTGATTTTGATACCTTTTAGTGCTTCTGCTGTTCACCTTTTTCACATCAACAAAACATTTCCCTTTGAGGACTTATTTTATCCAAGGAAACAAAAAATAGTCACTCGGGGTGAGATTGGGTAACTAGGGAGAGTGGAATACAGGGGCCATTCCATTTTTGGTCAAAAACTGCTGAATACTCCGTATGTTGTGGGCAGGTTCACTTGTAAATCACCCATGATGAAATGGGCAAATGAGTTGAAAGAGTCTTTAAAAATTCACTGAACTGAATGCAGCTTCTCACAACAATACCAGCTCCTACACTGATACAGATGGATTCCTAGAACATTCACCTAATAGGGGTAGCCTGTACTACAAGGGGGCCACCCTCCAGAAGATAATTTCACTTTTCTTGGGAGACCCCCTTTGTACACACTAGTGTTGTGCATATACTATACATAAGCAAAAGTTAACTCCTTTTACCCCTTTAGTCATTCCCTTAGGCTTTGCATCTCTTCATTGATTTATAATTGATAGCTAGTTTTTTAGCTGCTCCTGTGAAGAGGCATTGTTTTCTCTCCTCTGTTTTAAACACAGTATTGGGGGTAGCTCAAAGTTTTGGAAATGCTACATGGAGAAGCTTCTCACTGGAACTGCTCCTCTGTGGCTGAACTTCTTGTGTTATGTCACTGACGAAGCTACCGGTGTTGTCAAAATGATTCCTGGTCCATAGAGATTCCCATACAGACATTCATCCACCACTTTATAAATGTGTGTGCATATAACTTAAAATAGCAATGTAAATGGCCCTGGCTGGTATGTCTTAGTGGATTGAGTACCAGCCTGCTAACCCAAGGGTCACTGGTTTGATGCACAGTCAGGGCCCAAGTTGCAAGCTAGGTCTCCAGCCAGGTCCCCACCTGGAGGCAGGTGAAAGGCAACCATACATTGATGTTCTTTCTTCCTTTCTCCCTTCCCCTCTCTCTAAAAAATAATGGTTACAATCTTTTTTTAAAAATAGGGTCAGACAACAGTGCAGTGATTGCTCGGGGGAGGGGGTATAAGTGGAGTAAATGGTAATGGAAGTAAAATACAGTAAAGGTTAACTTTTTTAATGGGAATGGAGGGAGAAGAGAAAAAGGTTTTGTTTTTTAAATTTTTTTTTATATTCATCTTTTTTTTTTAATTTTATTGTTGTTGTATTACATCCATCCCCTTTTTGCTCCCCTCTGTCCCCCCATCCACCCACCCATTCCCCCCAAAATCAATCCCACCTGTTGTCCATGTCCATGGTTCCTTTATACTAGGTTCTTGTCTAAGCTGCTCCCCTTCTTTGCCTCTACCTCCCCCTCCCCCCTACCCCATTCCCCTGACTACTGAAGGCCTGTTCCTTGTATTCATATACTTGGTTCTGTTTTGCTTGTTGTTAGTTTTGCTCATTATTGTCCCATAATGGGTGAGATCATATGATATTTGTCCTTCACTGACTGGCTTATTTCACTAAGCATAATACTCTCCAGTTCCATCCATGTTGTTGCAAAGGGTACAAGTTCCTTCTTTCTTTCTGCTACATAGAATTCCATTGT